>JAPFFP010046904.1:0-10681 GCA_026153255.1 Solanum medicagineum | reverse complement strand
TAGGTGTTAAAAAGGAACATACATGGGCACCTAAGTGTCAGTCTCTGTTTGTGAATCACCACCCTCAACCTATTGGGTGGTCTCCACTATTGTGGTAGCCTGTCCGAAAGGCCCAACACCTATTTCCATCTACTCCTCTCATGCACGCCATAACACCTCACTCTTTATAGAGGCCTATCCAGTAGCCTTCATCTACTCTCTCTCCAACTACTTAGCATGTTACCTAGCAGCCTTAGAATCGTTATTTCTCGTACGACGCCTCTTTATAGAAGTTCAAACCACGGGTTCATCAGCAAATAGCACCAACACATCTTAGTAATATCTGGCAAGGGAAGCATCAAAGGTGCTGGAGCCATTGTCTTTATCTCATCATGCAGCTGGTGGATCTCCGTCCAAATGGCTGTAATATTTTGAATCTTAGTCGATTTGAAGAGATCCTCTACATGCCTCTCAAATGCATCTATATGACTATGTAAAATTGCTAATCTCTCCTCAAATATGGCTATATAGCGCTCTTGCATGTGCTCCTTCGAGTAAAAAATATCCTTGCAAACCCAAGGCCTGATCTGCTTTAGTAATTGAGGCAACTGGGTCTCAGTGTGAACCTGGCATTGTACCAGATCCTAAATAAACTTCGCACAGATATAGACGATGTGCAGGCATGACCTCTAGTACAGCGAAGGAAGTCAAAGTGGGCCCCATCTCTATCTCCATGTCAGTCTATGAGGACTCTCCGACTCATCAGCAGTGGTAGCAGTAGTGGTAGTAAAAATGGCCTTCGGATATGGAGGCATGGTAAACATCTCTGGTAGTCGAACTGTACTGTGTAGTGCTCACCTTTGTGCAATCAGATTCCCATCGGCCTTGATTAGGCCAGCACTTCGAGTCCTATGAACATCTATCATGACATCTACATTGAGCATGATATCTGCCCCCTATATACATAGACCATGTACCAAACATGGAAATGGGATCAAAATGGACCTCCTCAAAGTGCGGTCAAGTATCTCCTTAGCTATACACCGAGCGGAGTCAATATCATAGACAACTATAATGCTACAACTAGTACTACCACCCACCGTCAGGGTATTATCAATATATGCCCAACAAGATTCGGGTACGAACCATTGCCCACCAAATTTTGCAGTGAAGTTGAGCGAGTCCTTTACAATAGGAATGAGACCAGACACCCAGATGACATCCTGGCCTTGCTCTGTAATATGGTTGGCAATCTATCTCATCAAGGTGGCCTTACAAACCACGTCTCTCATCAAAATTGATCCTTTGCCTTCCCAATGGATAATCATACTCAAAGTTAGTCATAGGGGCTTCTTAGTTGGTACAAAATAAAAACCTGCAGATAGTGGCCTCTGATATATTTATAGGAATGCCTCACACCAACATCTGAGTCAATCTGGGCTAAGAGAGGGGCTTCACCTTCTTCAGCATAGCCTCACTTACTTTGGTAGCATAGGAGGCATAGAACTTGTCTTGACCCAAGCCTAGGTCCTCGACGTGACACGGTGAATGAGATCATATAACATATAATAAGAGTCGAGCTCATAACATATAACCCATATATCTAATAGCAGCTCTAACTACGAATGGAGCGGGGGCCAAGACATCTCCTAGGCTCACCCTCAAATGTAGTATCCAAAAATAAAGTAGTCCAAAACAAAGCATGAAAGTAAATGGATGTTTTCCCTAAATGCGAAGGACTCACTAATAGCAAGCCTTCAGCGAACCGAATAACCAGGTGGAGGAGGAGGATGGAAAGAAGCTCTAGTTCCTACACGGTTAGATCATGCAAGCAAAACATATGCACTAGTACTTGGAATGTACTAAGTAAGTGGGCTGCAATGCAACAAAGGACATAAGCCATAATAATCAAGATGCATAACCATAATCCATAGGCATAAGCCCAATATGAGATGTATAATCAGTACTTAGGTTAAAACATGCACGAAGATAGTCATACTTACATAATATATCATACACATGGGGGAGGAGAACCTAAACGACATATAAGACCAAGCGAGACACTACTTGGAATCCCAATTTTCAGTATACATCGAATAAAAGAGTGGTCTACTTGCCAAGCTAAACCAACCATGACCCCGCAAAATGGTGAACTTGTCCTAGTTGGATCCACTTGTAAAAGCCTATTTAGGGAAAATAATATAGACCCATGGTGGCACATAGTTAAAAGACGAAGACTTTATATAATGTCCCCTTAGGTCGAGTCCCCACCTTAAGCCTCTTTCAGTACTAGGTCTAGTCCAACAGAATACTTGAAATAATCATAAATTTAATCATTAGTTGAATGACTTGTAAAAATATGATAACATGGAATGAATAGCTCATTCATATAGTTGATCCCTACACGTGGCATATACCTTGTACTAGAGGGTAAAAACAATGCATAGACTTGTCCCTTTCTAGTAGGCTTCGTAATACACATGAGGGTGGAGATTGTAACATGCTTGACCCCTTCTAGTAAGCTTTAATTTGTATATGAGGGTAAAATAGTTATCATGCTTGGCCCCTTCATGTAGACATTATTCACTCACAAGAGCGTAGAATGAAGTATAAGGGAAAAGCATTTTTCTTACAAATAATATGAACTTTTCATAAATTATAACATACTTGGGAGCCTATAATTTATCATACCATGTTTGTCTTGTAATTTAGGCAATGGTCATTCATCCACATAAAAATCTTTTCATGTAAATTTAGTCAAACATGGTAAGTATATGTACACAGGCTTAAAATCATGTAATTAAAAAGTATAAGACAAGGGAGGAGTAAAATCAACTCATGTCAAAGTCATTCAAATCAATCCTCTATCATTGTAGTAAAACCCTCATTATTTGGAAATGATATTTCAAGACACATAGTGAAAAATAATTAGTTTGAATCATTCTTAATCAACCCATCATAATCATATACATCATCTTCCAAAACATGGACACAGGAATATAAAACTCATCTTATCAAGTAAAACCTAGTTAAGACATTCTGAATACTCATATAAATTCATAAATTTTACATGATATTTTACTTAATGATAATGCACAATACTAAACCATGGATAATTGTAACATCATATGCATGAGTTCATACAGTACCATAAAAATCCATAAATTTCATGTAGTTTGAGAAGAAGAATGGTTGGACTTGTGGGAAGGAAGGTTCCCACAATCAAACCCACATACCTTGTCCACTTAATGAAGGGAAAATCTGATTTGGAGGTAAAGAAACCAAAACACTAGCTTGCACCCTCCTTTAAAGACCTTGATGAACTTTGGAGGGGTTTGGGACTTAGAGCATTTTTGAAATGAGGAATGAGGTGGATTAGGGTTGAAAATGGGTGATCTAGGGCATAATAAAGGTGAAATGACATTGTATTGGGCTTAGGATGAGCGAAAAGGACAAAAATATCGTCTCTAAATCTGGCCAGATAGTTTCCACAAAAGCCCGTTTATGGGTTGTAATTGATTCCACGGCTCGTAACGTGGGTCATATAAACTGACAGCCTAATAGTGATTTATTAAAATTGGCATAATGTTTTGTTCCGAACTCCAAATGAGGTGAAACTAGTTGCATTGGAATGATAATTCAAAGAGCTTTCATTTGGTGGATCACTCAGCATCTGATTCATTGTGTGCTAAGAGATATAATAATTTAAAGTAAACATATATATATGAACTCATGCTAGAACTTAGGCGATTAGAATCGTTTGCACTTGACTTGATAAAAGAGGGGTTTGGGATTTCATGAGGGGTCATAGAGGAGTTAGATGAGGTTGTTAAGGGAATTGGAAAGGTTGGGACTTTCCCTGTAAAATCATTGGACAGGACCATGAGACCCCGTTTATGGGTCGTGGTCTATTCTACAGGCAATAGATAGGGGTTTCATTTGAAAGGCTTTCAGAGAGCTTTCTCTGATTTACGTTCACGACGTGATCTATGACTCATACAAGATTTTATGGGCTATCTGATTAGTCATAGAATGATTCCCTGAAAGATCCCAAATTTCACCAAGTCTACCCAGGTTCCATGAACAAACACTTAGGCCGTACTCCGACTTACAACTCGTAAAACCCTTCATAAAAGCTGACTATCAAAATTTTGCAAAGCTTATTTTCTTGCATCTTTCATACTCCTCTTGGGCGGGGTCTTGCAATATTTCCCTCTTGGGATTATTCATACCCTAATTTGCTAAGGCATGCTCTAAGGAACGGAATACATGTGGCTTATGCCAAATGCGACATATGCACCATGAAAACCTTTAAACCATGTCTTATATAAAATTTACAATGCAACATCAAAATCACATAACCATGCATAAATAACATGAGAATGAAAACAAGGAGAAGAAAATCTAATGTAGGAAGGATCGTGGTACCCAAAACTTGATTAGAATGGAAGGGATAGGGTTATCACCTTTTCATGTCAACTTCAGCTTCCTTGCTAACACTTTTGACCTATTGCTTTCTCCAAAGGACTTTGATATATGCTACACCTCTATTCTTCAACTTCTTTACTTGTAAATCCAATATTTCCATGAAACTACTTCATATGTCAAGTTTACCTCCACAACACCTACAAATTCCAAAGGCACTATGAAGTTTTGGTCACCTACGCACTTCCTCAACATAGGCAGGTGGAATACAAGGTGAACCAACTCTATCTCATTAGGTAACTTCAAGTTCATAAGCTACCTTACAAACTATTTTAAATATTTTGTAAGGACCCATGACCCTTGGGCTCAATTTATCCTTCTTGCCTAAACGATCAACACCCTTCATTATTGAGACTTTCGATTACACACAACCAATATACATCCTTCAAACCTTTATAGATCTTTTTAGTATTGTGGCGGATATAATAGGATGGCTTATGTGCTTATTTCAAAATCAAATCCTTCAAGCCATCAACATTTGACACTCCCAACCCATCTTGGTGCCTAAGGACACCATCTCCCCCTTGGGATAAAATGTCTATCTTGCCATCCTTTACCAATGCTTTCAACTCTAACAAAGCGGGGTCAAGGTCTTGCTTAGATTTGACCTCTTCAATTAAAGAAGGGTTGGAAGAATTTAGAACCATCATCCCTCCATCTTCTGGCCTCATCTAACCTAACTCCCAACTAAGCCAATTAATGAACTTACTTTTTCTTGGCATTCACTTTGACTCCCTCACCTTACACCACAAGCCCAATGATGCTCTTCTTCACTTCAAGTGTAGACAAAAATATCATCAATGAATGCCACAACAAACATGCAAAGGTACGATTTAAAGACCCTATTCATGAAACCCATAAAGATTGTCGGTGCATTAGTAAAGACAATGACATCACTATATCTAGTCCAAAGGCATCTTTCGTTCTTACAAACAACACTGGTGCACCCCCTGGTGAATTGCTGGGCCTTATTAAACCCTTTTCCAATAAATCATTCAATTAATCTTTTAACTTCTCTAACTCCACTGGGTCTATACAGTAAGGAGAAATGGGAAGGGGTTGAGTATTGTGGAAAAAGTCTATACAAAAATATATCTCCCTTTTGGGAGGTGTACCAAGAACCTCATTAGGAAAGAATAAAAAAACTGGTTGATCACTGAAACTGATTTAATAGGAGGGACTTTAGACTCGATGTCCCTAACCCTTACAAGATGGTAAATACAACCCTCGGAAATAAATTCTTGGACCTTAAAATAAGAGATGAACCTGCCTTACACCACCATATTATGACCTTCCCACCCAGGGATAGCTCAATAGGAATTTGGAACTTAAAGCATAATATGCATGTAAACAATCCATCCCAAGAATGATATCAACATCTACCAGGTCAAGCTAAACAAAATCATAAGGCAAGACTCTATGCAATATAGACACAGGATGACCCCTATATACTCTTCTAGTAATAATGGACTTACCAACGAGGGTAGACAACTCAAAGGGGTCACACAGTAATTCGGGATACACATGGAATCTATTAGTAACAAATGGATTAATGAATAAGAGAGTGGAACCAAGATCCATTAAATCGTGACATCATAAATATAAAACTTTATCATACCAATGACAACATCAAGGGCCTCATCCATCTCTTGCCTCTCTTGGAGATCATAGAATCAATTTCCATATAAACCTCCTCCTAGGGTTTTGGAATCTTGCACTTTCCCTGTTGGAACTACTTAACCATTGAGACTCCCTTCCTTACTTTTTGTGGTAACATAAGGATGCTCAAAGATTTGGTGTCTCCTTTTTCCACAGCCCAAACAACCACCCGGTCCTCACCAGCAAACGACACCATGGTTCTTCCTACATCTTTAACAGTTAGGAAAAATAGCACCACCACCCTTGGCAACACCTTATGCCTTTCGAGTTCCATGACCACCATGTCCTTGAGGATGACCATCTTTATCTCTGTTTTGAGCATATGAACTATTATCAATCTCTTGGCCCATCTTGCCATACTAAAACCATACTCCGTGTTTCTCAAACATGTGTCACTATGATTCCTTCCTATTTTGGGCACCTAAGAGGATTTGAAGCACCATTACCACTAGGCTTAGCATATGGGAGTCTACCTTCAAATCGAGCCCTTGTTTTCACTTTTGTTAAGGCCACAATACAATCTCTTATCTTATGCCCAATATTTCTACACTTGAAACAACCCTCAGTGCTTGCCAAACACCTTTCTTGATGCTTCTTACCACACACTTGACAAAAGAAGAAAAGTCACCTTTTCTTTTTGTACTTGGGCACCGGTAGACTAGTAGAATATGAAGCACCATCAACTCCGTCCCTTTTAACCTTCTTCTTATCAAATCTTGAGGGCACCTGGTTGTTGGTTGAGTTGAGCAGTTAAAACTTTGTCCAATAGGCATAGAGCATTGTGAATTTTCGCGTTTGATATGTCATTGTTGGAAAGTTGATCCTCGAGCAAGGGATGGTTACCATCTTGTCCACCATTATGAGTAGCTTAAGACATATTCTAAAACATAATTGATAGGAATTAGAAATAAACCTTAGAGGATTCAGCTCTATCACACGACATGGATCATGAAGAATTGATTCATTTCATAAAACGCCTCATATCCTCTTATTCATAGTTGTGTCGCGCTTCACAACCATGAATACGACTGTATTCGGCATGGTGTGTTGGATTTCTGAGGAATAGTAACAAATCTAGTGCTCTAATACCAAGCTTGTCACAGCCAAGCCTAGGGACTAGACATGACACAGCATAACGGGAACCCAAAAGGGACCCCAAGCAAGCCTTATAAAGCATCATTACACATCCTTGGTCGCGAAAGCAATAAATCAAGCATTAAAGATAAAAGAATGGGGAAAATGAGGCTATGGGTAAAGCTTCCACAATATCATGGTCAGAACACAAGAGTTAAAACTCATATCAATAGATACTTAACATGTCCAAAAAACACCTCTAATATATAGATAAGAGTAGGGGCCAAGACAAAGTAACTGGGCTCATCCTCATAGTCAAAATAAGCAAAAAAGACGAATGTCACAATACATAATAGAAGAAACATAGGCTAGGTTCCTGAAGTGGAGGACCCACCAACTATCTTGAATAGTACCAAACTAGCTACGTGGAGGAGGATGATCAACTTGGGCACCGGTTCCTACATGGTGACATATGTAGGTATAGAGTATGCGTTAGTACATCTGAATGTACTAAGTATGTCGGATGCAATGAAACAATAGGTAGGTACCATAATCAAAATGCATAATATTAAGCAACAGTCATAATATACAATACGACATATATGATCAATGCTTAAGTAAAACATACTTAGGTAACTTATGCTTATATAGGATATCATATGTGTAGAAGAGACCAAGCTAGCTATTCAAGGTATAAACCCCTTGTTGGTAGTGTGGTATAAACCCCTCACATAGTCGATGGTAATCACACCTGACCAGCACGTTGACGAAGTATAAACCCCTTGCATGGTTGATGAGTATAAAACCCCAACATGGTTACCCGGGCTCTTGTCCCCCCGGATCGGGTATGGTCTAATGCAACACTTTATATAGACATATCATATACATAAGCTCATTTCATCATCATATAGTCATTCACACCATACCTCATGCTTTGGACCATCAATTACTCAAGAAACCACATCCGGACATTTCATCAAACACTTAGAGGGTGTGAAGTGGTAGTATAAAACCATGCAAAATAAAGATGAAATCATGTAAGCAAACCCATTGTAAAACCATTAATCAACAACTTGCAACACCCTCATGACATAAACATCAAAACCCTTTCTCAAATCTTACAATAGATCAAAGATTTATAGCTCAAAACATGGAAAAATAGTCACAACTGTACATAGCTTTAACATAGTGTGTAGTGAATTTCATAATGATCAAAACCCAGTTTGTAAATCACTTTAAATCATGGAATTTATGTAAAAAGAGTCTTGGGTATCATGGGTGAAAGGAACCCATTAAAGAAACCCAGATACCTTAGCTTGGAGATGAACTTGGTGAAGATTGGAAATGGAGACTTGAAGCTTGAAGTAGAACCTTGAAGGAGAACCTTATCTTAGGATGAGGGTTTGGGACTTGAGCTTGGGGAGTGAAAATATGACTAAGTGTTTTGGGGAGTATTAGGAAATGTTAAGGATGATATAAGAGTGAAATTTAGCTAGGTATGGATAAAAACATGTATGGGAACTTTTAGGCCCAAGACTTGAAGTCTTGGACCAAAGCTGAAAAACAGTGTCCAAAATAACACAAGGACGCGAAAACCCCACTAGTATTTGCGTCCTTGAAATTTTGTAATTGCTAATTCTTTGCTCTTAAAATTGGGGTTGGACCTTTGTCCCCCTAATTTGGACCCCCTGAACAAGAATCCGAAGTCGGATTTTCAAAATAACGAATGGATTTTTAGATATATGAAAATTAAAATTTTGGGCATTTCGAGGCACATTTTTGGGCACTTTTTAGGGTCGCTACAATGCTCGTCACGACCCAAGCCTAGGGCCTAGATGTGACACGATGAATAGGAACTCAAAGGATTCAAAACAATCCTCTTAAGCATGCATAGCACATCCTTGGTTTTTGCAAAAGCATAAAAGAGAAATAAACATGGAGCACATAATTTCTAAGGGAAATAGGGCTTTGGACTCACACTATGGGGATGTTGTAAGGAAGAGGATAAGAATCAGTCACTTAGCATATTAGTATAAAGGGCGAGTAAGTATAACTCACACAATGAGGGCATTTAGGGACTTGAGAATTCCATCTTGTCAACATAATAAACATTCACCACAAAAAGGGGATAATGGACTAAGGTATAATTCCAACAATACATAGACATAATAAGAGCCAAGGTCTTAACATACAACCCATGTATACGACAACACCTATAATACGAATAGAGCAGGGGCCAAGACATCTCCCGGGCTTACCCTCAAAAGTAGTATCCAAAAATAGAGTAGTCCTAATAAAGGCATGAAAGTAAATGGATATTGTCCCCAAATGTGGAGGACTCACCAACACCAAGCCGTTACCGAGTCTATTAACCGTGTAGAGGAGGAGAATGCAAAAAAGCTTCGGTTCCTATATGGTTAGATCATGCAGGCAAAAAGTATACATTAGTACTTGGAATGTAATAAGTATGTAGGGTGCAATGCAACAAAGGATATAAGAGATAATAATCAAAATGCATAACCATGATAAATAGACATAAGCTCAATATGACATGTATAGTCAATGCTTAGGTTAAAACATACATGGAGATAGTCAAACTTGTATACTATATCATACATATGTGGGAGGATACCCTAACTGACTGATAAGACAAAGCGTGCTATTACTTGGAATCTTGATGTTCACTCCAGATCGAATAAAGGAGTGGTCAACTTGCCAAGGTAAACCAGGCATGACCCAACAAAGTGGGGAACTTGTCCTAGTTAGACCAACAGTAAAAGCCCATTTAGGGAAAGTAATATAAACCTATGGTTGCACATAGTTAAGGGACCAAGACTTGATATAAGGACCCCTTGGGTTGAGCCCCCACCTTAAGCCTCTTTCGGTACTAGGTCTAGTCCCACAGAATACTAAAAATATTCAAAAATTTAATCATAAGTTGAATGACTTGTAAAAACATGATAACATGGCATGAGTAGCTCATTCATATACTTGACACATACATGTGGCATGTACCTTGTACTAGAGGGTAAAAAATGCATAGACTTGACTCCTTCTAGTAGGCATCGTAATACACATGACGGTAGAGACTGTAATACGCTCAACGTTTTCTAGTGAGCTTTAGTTTGTACATGAGGGTAAAATAGTCTACATGCGTGACCCCTTCATGTAGACATTATTCATATCACGGCCCAGCCCTAGGGCCTAAACATGACACAACAAATAGGGAACCTCTAAGGATCCCAAACAAGCCTTTTAGCATATCATTACACATCTTTTGTCATAGAAGCAATTAAACAACAAAACGAGAACATAAAATAAGGATAAAGGGCTAAGGGAGTCTTTTGGAACTTAAATATACAAGATTTAAGAGAGTAAAAGCTCAAAATATCATTTACATAACTTTTCCAACAACACCTCTAAACATAGAATCGAGCAAGGGCCAATATAACTTTTTCGGGCTCACCCTCATAGTCAAAGCAGA
>JAPFFP010046903.1:0-10681 GCA_026153255.1 Solanum medicagineum | reverse complement strand
GTTATCTAAATCCCTAAAAGTCTCAGTCGCAAGCAACCTAAATATGGCACATGTCGCAGGGCCCCACTCGGATGACTGGTTTTGAGGCAGGCATCTCAATCTCGATAGCTGACTGGCAGACTGACGAATTGGCTAATCCAATGTAGAGTCCTTTGATGTATCTTGAGGACCTATTTTTGCCCCAGTGTGCAGAAGAGTCCTAGACTTTGTCTTCACCTTTCGTTTCACGCTATGAATACCAAGCCTTTCATATCACTGATTTCTCAGTTGATCGAAATACTGTGCTACTATTTTCTGAAAGCCCAAGATAAATAGATCATGAATGTGAAATATCAAGTAATACATTTTTAACAATTAGAGCCCAAAATCACAAAAAAGGGTAGTGGTTATTTAGGCAAAGAAATAGCCAAAACTGTCGACTTTAAAAAAACTCACATATCACTCATTTTTCATCCATTTCTACATAATATATGTTTTCAGAAAGCCAAAAATGAGTATATTATGATATTTTATGTTTCACGCCCTAATATTTGACTAGCAATTTATAAACTGCGATAAAACAGAAGTGGATTTTCTTCTAACCATAGTGAAAAAACTGCTAATCTTTAAAAATTCATATCTCACTAGTTGTTAATCTATTTTTTTTATTATAATATGTCTTCGAAAAGCTCAAAATGGGTATTATTAGAGACCAATGCTCTACCATGTTGGGTATCAAAGAGAAAAAGACCTTTGGAAAATACATAGGCTTTTTCATGTTTCATACCTAACCCATAAAAGGGGACTTCCACTTCATCCTTGATAACATGAGGAAAAAGCTTGCAAGTTGGAAAAGTCATGCCCGAAACATGACAGGCCGTACTGTCTTGGCCAAAATATCCTTGACCGGTATTCCCTCACATGTGATGAGTTTAATCAAAATCCCTGAATCGATCCAAAAAAGCATCAATAAATTTACAAGGGATTTCATCTGGGGTTCCACAGATGAAAAAATGAGGATGCATCACCTAGGTTGGAACTAAATTACCAAGCCTAAAGACCAGGGGGTCTAGGAATCCATAAGAGTGAAGCCCAGAATAGAGCTATTATGAGTGGGCTAATTTGAAGGGTTAGTCAAAACCCAGATAAACTCTGGGCTAAACTCCTCATAAAGAAATATGGGAACCACCTAGGGCAGGAGAGAGCCAAGAGAATTGTCTCTAGAACATGATGAACGTTAAGAATGGCTGGACAAACATCTATGATGCTACCAGATAGGTTGTCAACAAAGGGAACCAAGTTAGGCTATTTGAAGATTGTTGGATCCCAGTCCTTAAACCTATCACACATTATATACAGGGTTCTTTGAGGGATTGGGAGTAGCTCTTAAGGGTTCGAACCTTAAGGGAATAATGGATGGAACCTGGAATACAGCTCTTTACCCAGACCCTCCCTCATTAAGGAGGTAATCACCTCCCCCTATGCCACCAGTAACACCAGGGAGGATAGATGTGTCTGGGCCTTACTAGCAACGACATATTCACTACTGAAAGCCTACAACTACATTGCTAGCAAGGGCAAAGAAACCATAGGTCCATGGTTGTCCAAGCTCTTTGGGACATATGGAAAATGGACATCCTAAACAAATTAAAGACCTTCCTTTAGATCCTCTTTCATGGTAAGACCCTTACGAATCATAGCCAAGCTACCAAAGGACTCAGTATTTGCCTAAGCTGCCCAATATGTCATCATCCAAAGGAAGACATAAATCATGTGTTCTTCAAATGGCAGTATGCCATTGAATTCTGGAATGTGACCAAGCTTAAATGGCCTAATCAGGTCATCCCTTATCCGAACACCAACTCTTATGCAGCCTTTTGGCAATCTGCCAAAGACAAAATATTCTAACAAAATCTTTCCTGCTGCGAGTTCATACCTTATTGCCTTTGGCAGTTTTGGCTAGTCAGGAACGATAATACCTTCAACCATAGGAGAAACGTGGCTAACTTTGACAAAGTACTTGGACAGGCAATGTAATTCTCCCTCATTAGAAGAAGGAACTCCCACAGTCAAGGGATACAGAGGACCATCTATGCAAATGGGAACCACCAAATTATGGCATCATAAAACTGAATATCGATGGGGCAATGCGAATCACATCTAACATCTCAGGTATAGGAAGTGTCCTTAGAGATAGAAATGGTAGCTGGATACTATCTTTTTGGGAGGAAATCGCATACACATGTCCCTCTAAGCTGAACTTGTTAAACTATCCAAAGGAATCCAATTGGCTGTGGCGCATAAATTCACACCCTTAACCATAAAAACGGATGTAAAAGAGATTATTAATATGTTTCTTCATGGTATCCCCTATATGATGATATTATTTTTCATTGCAGGTCATCACTGAACCAATTGGGAACATGGGAGTTGCATCACGCATACAGGGAGCAGAACAGACTAGCTGGCAAACTCGCTAAGGAAGGATGCGACAACGGGCAGCTTGGAAGGGTATTTGTTTTTGTAGTTCCTTCGTTGTGTGTGCAAGAACAATAGGCTATATACAACTCAGGAACTAGTGATGCTAAAAAAGTTATTTTTGTTGATAACTCCTATCAGGGCCGAGATGTGGCCAAAAACTGTACTAAAGCAAAAAGTGTACCATGCAACCTCACTATATCAATAACCCTAATTTTGGTAAAGAAAGGTTAATTGGTAATTTTAACCATTAATAATTCTTATTAAACGAAATAATAAAAGGACCCAACCTCTTTTATTTTTAATGTTCACGCAACAACAGAAAAAAAAAAAGAAGCGACAGTTCTCTTTTTTACAAACCAATCGCAGCAGAAAAAAATCTGAGCAGTCTTATTTCTTCTTCTTTCGTTCTTTTCTCTCTGAAGAAAACACACAACTCACAAGGTGATTCGGGGAAAACTCATACATAGAATCAACTTGATCTTTGTACCACTGTTTTAGGTGAAAAAATTCAGGTATTTTCTTATTTATTGTGTGCTCTTGTTAATTGAAAACATATTTACTAGAATTTTCACCAATTAAGTTTAACAATGAGATTATGAATACCTTTACTTTTAATTTATAGTCTAAGGTATTGGGTGTTAGAGTTTAACCCTAAACTAAAAGACTTGGGATATTGAGGCTTGAGTTTGGCCAACATAATTGATATTCTATAATCAATATCTTTTTTATAGATTGAGGAAAGTAGGGGCTATTTTGGAGGATGTTCTATGCATGCAAGTTTGTGGAACTTGTCATTAATAAGGTAAGCGAGACTTTTAAGCTTTAGTACTTGCTTTTCAAACCTGCTTTGAAAAATATATTTTTTTCTCTGTCAGGTGTATGTGTTGTGACAAATATGTTCTTGATAGAGTTGATGTTTCTTTCATAAACCCTAGATATGTAAGTTTTGAGAATATTATGAGTTATATGTTGTGTGATGCTGAATACCCTTCTCTATTACCGTGATGTGGTTACTAGGGACATACTTAGCTGTCGTAATATGTTCGGGGTGATGGGCTGACCTCCTTCGCTGCCGTTTATGATAGATTTTGAGTGTAGATTGAATTGAGACATGTTTTGACCCTTTTTGGACATTTCTTTGAACTTATTGAGCTTATTATGAAGTATATTCTTATGTATGTTATTTATGTATATCCGTTGTGCAGATGTATTTTATAACTCTTGTTCTAGGGGCATTAGAGTAGCGAGTCGAGGATCTTACTGAGTTATATTTATATATAGCTCACTCCTTACTTGCATGTCAATGCAGATACTGTTGCACAGGGCGAGACTTGTGGTTGACGAGTTCATTTTCGTAGACTCTGTTGCTGAGGTGAGCCTTCACATTCTTCGTGGAGGATACTACTTCAGCTTTATCTAGTATAGTTTATGTTTTTCATCTTTTTGGGCTTTGTATGCCCGTCAGTTAAACTCATATCACTCTATTAGATGCTCTTGGATCTTATTTTGGAATTTGGGCTAGAGATATTTTGTTAGGTGACCTTTTCCTTTTATAATAAATTGATATGCGATTTTGGTTTGCTAGCTACTCTATTGTTATGATTTTGATGAGTTTTTGAGTTTCACATATTATATTCTTAGTGCTTGGATAGTTCGGGTGTGTATGAATATTTGGTTCTCCCGACAAATAGCGTGGGGGGGAGGGGTGCCAGTCACATCTAGGGGATACTTTGTGATGTGACAAAGTTAGTATCAGAGCCTAGACTTTAAGTCTCGGGTCATGGAGAAGTGTTTGGTAGAATCTTCTTCATAGGTATGTAGGAGCCCATACATATGACCTTGAGGCTACTAAACGTTTAGGATGCATTCTCTTTTTTCATTCCTTATTCGTGCGTTGAGTTGAATCAAGCTTAACTTTCAAATATTTTTCGCAGATGGCTAAAAGACGTGGCTCTTCCTCTGTTGTTCGATCTAATGCAGCTATTGGACGTGGTGGGAGACATGGTATTACCACTAGTGGCAGTCAGGGTAGGTCTCATCCTACTGGAGCTCGGACCAGGGCATCTGCTGCTCCTCAATCAGGAGTTACGAATGAGGGACAAACTCGAGTTGTTGTCCCAGAGCAAGTGCATGAACAGGCTGCTCAAGATGCCCCACAAACAGTGCCAGCTACTGCACCTACTGTCGCTTTACCTACAAATGTTGTGATGAGATTGTTGAATGTGTTAGAGGTACTGGTGCCTAATCAGGGTAGAACCCCAGCTCCTCAGAATACTACCCAAATGCAAGAAAAAGTTCAGATGAATGTTGGTGCGACTCAGATATGATATTTGGCCCCTCAACAAGTTGATCATCCAGTTGAAACTTTAAGGAAACCCAAAGATCTTAAGAATTTGATGGACCTTAAGCCACCGAAGTTTGATACGACACCAGCTTCTATTGAGCCTCAGTAGTTCCTTGATGTTGTGAAAACATACTTACTACATTGGGGTTGAAGTAGACTCGTGGTGTGGAATTTACCAATTTTAGGTTCTCAGGATCTATAGAGGCATGGTGGACTTCTATTCAGAGAGTTAGAGAAGCAGGGTCACCGCCTATCACCTGGTCAGAGTTTTTAACAATGTTTAAGGACAGGTTTATTCTATTGATCAAATAAGATGACATCAGACGCCAATTCCATGATCTGCGCCAGGGCAATATGAAAATTATAGAGTATGAGGCCAAGTTCACTAAATTATCCAGGTATGTCCCATTTTTTATTACAGATCCAAGGGAGAAAGTGAAGAGATTTGTGGATAGACTAGAGCACCGTGATCGTGGTCCTGTGATATGAGATATGCAAAATGGTACATATGCAGATGTGGTTGACACTGCTCTTCGTTGTGAGTCCTATTGGGAGATAGAGAAAATCGAGCAAGAAAAAAATAAGGCACGTAATACAGGTGGATTCAGTGGTGCTCCATTTAGAGGCAAGAGTGGATTTTATCATCGGCAGTCTAGGCCTACTTAGTCAGATTCAGTGGTGCAATCTTCTAAGAGTGGTTATCCAGCTAGACAGGGCTAACAATAGATGCAGAAGAAGGGTGATAATTCTTTCTAGTCCGGACAACATCCAAGGTGTTCTAATTGTGATAGGAATCACAGTTATCACTGCTTTGGTACTGGTGGTCATTATTTTACTTGTGGTGAAAGAGGTTATATTGCTAAATTTTGTCCTAAGGGAGATTCTGGTACTGGTCAGGCTACCACGGGTGCAGATAAATATGGCAGATACTCAGGCTCAGATTCAGCCAGCTAGGGCTGCTCCAAATGGTGTTCGTGGACAGGGTCAACAGGGTGCAAAGGTCGCTCAGGGAGTAGGTGGACCACCAAGATTATTTGCTATGGCCAGAAAGGATGCCGAGGGATCTAATGTTGTAGTCACAGGTATTATTATTGTCAATTCTGATGAGGCATATGCTCTTATTGATCCTAGTTCTATGCATTTGTATGTATCCCCGTCTTTTGCTATATATTTAGAAAAACAAGTTGAGACTCTTAATGTGCCATATATAGTTATGACTCCGGTTGGGGAGACCTTATCAGTGGATAGAGTGTATAGAGATTGTGTTATATCTGTGCAGGGTAAGTACACAATAGTTGCTTTATTTGAGTTGTTGTTATTTGACTTTGATGTATTTATGGGCATGGATTGGTTGGCATCATGTTATGCTTTGGTTGATTGTTATGCTAAGCTGGTACGTTTTAATTTCCCTGGAAAACCATCTTTAGTAGGGAAAGGTATGACTCTTCTGACACAGGGAAAGATACTATCTTATATAAAGGCAAGCGGAATGATTAGTCATGGGTGCTTTGGTTTTATTGCTACTGTCCATGATACTCGAGGGGAAGATGTTACCATCAATAGTTTTCCAGTTGTGCGAGAATTTGTAGATGTGTTTCCAAAAGCTTACCTGGGCTACCTCCGATGAAAGAAATTAAGTTCACCATTGATTTATTGCCAGGAACTCAACCTATCTCTATACCTCCATATCGTATGGCTCCAGCTGAGTTGAGAGAATTGAAGGTCCAACTTCAAGAGCTACTTGATAAAGGGTTCATCAGGCCTAGCATATAACCTTGGGGTGCCCCAGTGTTATTTGTGAAAAGAAAGATGACACAATGAGAATGTGCATCGACTACAGGCAGTTGAATAAGGCAACAATCAAGAATAAATATCCGTTGCCTCATATTGATGATCTATTCGATCAGTTGCAGGGTGCTACCCACTTTTCCAAAAATTGATTTGAGATCCGGTTATCATCAGCTGAGAATAAAGACCGAAGATATCTTAAAGACAACCTTTCGAACTAGGTACGGGCACTTTGAATTTTTGGTGATGTCTTTTGGATTGACTAATGCATCTGCAGCATTTATGAACCTCATGAATAGGGTATTCAAGCCATACTTAGACGAATTTGTGATTGTATTCATTGATGATATTTTTGTCTACTCTCGAGATGAGGCTGAGCATGAACATCATTTGAGAGTTGTATTGCAGACACTTAGAGAACAAAACCTCTATGCTAAGTTCTCAAAATATGAGTTTTGGTTGGGAATAGTTCCCTTTTTAGGACACGTGGTGTCACGAGAAGGGATTCAAGTTGATCCAAGAAAGGTAGAAGTTGTTCGGGATTGGCCATGACCTAATACTCCTACAAAGATACGCAGTTTCTTGGGGCTAGCTAGATATTACAGGCGGTTTGTGGAGGGTTTCTCAAAGGTATCTGTTCCATTGACACGTTTAACTTAGAAAGGTGTGATTTTTCAGTGGTCAGATGAATGTGAAGAGAGTTTCCAGATATTAAAGACTGCATTGACTACAACTCCTATTTTGACCTTACGTGCAGTAGAGGGTGGTTTTACCATTTATTGTGATGCATCTAGAGGCGGATTGGGTGGTGTATTAATACAGCATGGTAAAGTGGTGGCATATGCTTCTTGACAACTAAAGATTCATGAGAAGAATTATTCGACAGATGACTTAGAGTTGGTACCATTATATTTGCTCTCAAGATATGGCGTCACTACCTTTATGGTGAGCCATGTAAAGTCTATACTGATCACAAGAGTTTGCAACACATATTCAAGCAAAGGGATCTGAATATAAGGCAACGACGATGGTTGGAGCTACTTAAAGATTATGATCTTACTATCTTATATCATCCTGGAAAGGCGAATATGTTGGCAGATGCTGTGAGTAGAAAGTCTAGGGGCAGCTTGGCTTGGATTGCTGTTGAAAAACGACCTATGGCTAAGGATATTCAGTCTTTAGCCAATCAGGGAGTTCGAATTGATCATACATTTCCTGGCAGGTTTGTTGCAGGTATGGTGGTGCAATCATCCTTAGTTAGAGAAGCCAAGGCTTGCCAATACGACGATCCCCAACTTGCTAGATTACGAGATCGAGTGCAGAGTGGAGGTGTAAAGTCCTTCTCAGTCAATGGCGAGGGCGCTTTGCGTCGAAATGGTAGATTGTACGTTCCCATGGTGGGTGAGGTAAAGCGGCTAATACTTGAAGGGGCTCATAGCTCGTGATACTCCATCCATCCAGGTGCTTTGAATATGTATCAAGACTTGTGTGGTTTGTATTGGTGGAAAGGTATGAAGTCTGATATTTTGAAGCATGTGACTAGTTGTTTCAATTGTTAATAGGTCATATGAACATCAAAAACTTGGTGGAGTAATGCAAAAATTAATTATCCCAGAGTGGAAATGGGAAAGGATTACTATGGACTTTGTTCTTGGGTTGCCGAATACTTTCAAAAAGCACGACTCAGTTTGGGTAATTGTCAATAGACTCAGAAAATCTGCCCATTTAATACCAGTTTGGGTTACTTATACCGTAAAGCAGTTAGCAGACATTTACCTTCGAGAGATAGTTCGGCTTCATGGAGTGCCTATTTCAATAATATCAGATCGGGATGCATAGTTCATTGCTGAGTTTTGGAAGTCTTTCCTAAGGTCGTTGGGATCACAAGTTGAGTTGAGTATAGCTTTTCATCCCCAAACTGACGGAAAGTCTGAGCGGGTTATTGAGATCTTGGAGGACATGCTTAAAGCTTGCGCGATTGATTTTGGTGGGCATTGGGATGACCAGTTGCCGTTGGCGAGTTTGCTTATAATAATAGCTACCAATTGAGTATACAGATGGCACTGTATGAGGCACTATATGGTCATAAGTGTAGATCACTAATTGGATGGTTTGAACATGGAGAAGCACAATTACTAGGCCTAGATTTCATTAAGCAAGCTTTAGAGAAAGTTGCAGTGATAGGAGAACGGCTTCGGATAACACGAAATAGATTGAAATCTTATGCAGATAAGAAAGTCTGTGACGTAGAGTTCATGAAGGGTAAAAAAGTCTTTCCGAAAGTATCTCCAATGAATAGAGTTATGAGGTTTGGTCGGAATGGTAAGCTGAGTCCTAGATATATTGGTCCTTATGAGATTTTAGATCGGATTGGGTTTGTGGCATACTGACTTGCTTTACCTCCGAGATTGTTCGCTGCACATCCTGTATTTCATATGTCCATGCTTCGACGGTATATTCGTGATGATAGCCATAAGATTAATCTAGAGGATGTGCAGCTTGATGATAATTTAGCATATAAGGAAGGTCCGATATCTATTCTGGATAGGCAAGTTTGACAACTGAGGTCGAAGAAGATAGTTTTAGTGAAAGTTTTATGGCGCAATCATCCAACCAAAGAGGCTACTTGGGAATTTGAGGCAGACATTGGAGAGAGATATCCTCACCTATTTGACACTTCAGGTATGAGTCTAGACTCGTTCGAGGCCGAATGTTATTTTAAGTGGGGGAAAATGTAATAACCCTAATTTTTTTTAAAGAAGTGTTAATTGGTAATTTTAACCATTAATAATTCTTATTAAAGGAATTTTTTTTTAAAAAAAAAGAGGACCTAGCCCCTTTTATTTTTAATGTTCATGCTGCAACAAAAAAAAAAAAAAAAGAAGCGACAGTTCTCTTTTTTACAAACCAGTCGCAGCAGAAAAAAAAATTGAGCAGTCCTTTTTCTTATTCTTCCATTCTTTTCTCTTTAAAGAAAACACACAGCTCACAAGGTGATTTGGGGAAAACTCATACATAGAATCAACTTGATCTTTGTACCACTATTCTGGGTGATAAAATGTAGGTATTTTCTTATTTATTGTGTGCTCTTATTAATTGAAAACATATTTACTAGAATTTTCACCAATTAAGTTTAACAATGAGATTAAGAATACCTTTACATTTAATTTATAGTCAAAGGTATTAGGTATTAGAATGTAACCCTAAACTAAAAGACTAGGGATATTGAGACTTGAGTTTGGCCAACATAATTAATATTCTATAATCAATATCTTTTTCATAGATTGAGGAAAGTAGGGGCTGTTTTGGTGGGTATTCTACGCATGCAAGGCTGTGGAACTTGTCATTAACAAGGTAAGTGAGATTTTAAGCTTTAGTGCTTGCTTTTCAAACATGCTTTGATAAATATATTTTTTCTCTGTCTGGTGTATGTGTTGGGACAAGCATGTGCTTGATAGAGTTGATGCTTCTTTGATAAACCATAGATATGCTATTTTTGAGAATATTATGAGTTATATATGGTGTGATGCTGAATACCCTTCTCTATTACCGTGATGTGGTTACTAGGGACATACTTAGCTGTCGTAATATGTTAGGGGCATAGCCATGCCACCGTAATACGTTAGGGGCTTTGTACACACTGCCGTAGTACATTTTTAGAGCATTATACATGCTGCCATGGACTTGTTGGGGTGATGGTGTGATCTCTTTTCGCTGCCGTTTATGATAGGTTTTGAGTGTGGGTTAAATTGAGACATGTTGTGACCCTTTTTAGACATTTGTTTCAATTTACTGAGCTTAATATGAAGTATATTCTTATGTATATTTTTTATGTATATCTATTGTGCAGATGTATTTTATAACTCTTGTTCTAGGGGCATTAGAGTAGCGAGTCGAGTATCTTACTGGGTTATATTTATATATGGATCACTCATTACTTGCATGTCAATGAAGATATTGTTGCAGAGGGCGAGACTTGTGGCTGACGAGTTTGTTTCCGTAGACTCTGTTGTTGAGGTGAGCCTTCGCATTGTTCGTGGAGGCTACTACTTCAGCTCTATCTAGTATAGTTTATGTTTTTCTTCTTTT
>JAPFFP010046902.1:0-10682 GCA_026153255.1 Solanum medicagineum | reverse complement strand
ATATAAAACAAGAAACGTAATATAACAAGATGTCATGAAACCAATGATGCTCTTATATATAGTGGGGACGTGACCTTAACCGACATAAGTAAGACCAAGCAAGCTATTACTTGTAATCCCGATGAAATCCCTTCATCAATAAAGAGGTGGTCTACTTGCCAAAGGTAAACCATACTTCACCTTATCGGAACAACACCCATTTCATATGAAGTAACCTTTCTTACGGATAACCCCATTTCGGATAGGATTTTCACATATAGCATCTCAAATCATATCATATCATGTCTTCTCTTTAAGGGAACAATAACCATTCAAGAGGCATCTTTTCATACGGGAACAACACGCATTTCAGAAAGGAAAATCTATGCTAGGCACATAGTTCAAGGAAAGGGAGAGAGCCCTTGGAGATGGCCCTAATGCCCCTAATCCATCGGTGCTAAGTTGTCATCCAGTAAGAATACACACACACACACACATACACACACACATATACATGCTTTCAAGAGACAATAGTCATTTCTAAAACCATTTTAATGCATTCTTAGGCCTTAAAGGCCAAAACATAATTCATAATTCATCATACTTAGGCTCAAATGCCAAAACATAGCCCAAAGTCATAATACTCATGCATAGGAATAGCCTATTCATATACAAGATGGTGCAAGCACCCGAGATGCTCAAAGAGCCATAATCAATATATATGTGATCACATTCTTGTCATAACCATAATCTCATCATATCCATATCATCATAAAACATAATTGGGTCTAACCCATTTCATAATTTCGATAAAATCTCATGAACATGAATGCATATGCTATGAATAATGTGAGAATGACATGGGTAATTGAGATTCACTCTAAAATCAATAGCATAACATGAAATTGAAGTAAACTTATAATTAAATCCACATTTAAAATCATATATAAACTACCCATGCTCAAACAAGCTTTTAAAAGGGACATACATAATCAAAGATTCATAAAAACGATGAAATTCAATATTTCAAAACTTAAACATAACTCATTAATTATTGGAACTTAAGGAATCATAATATGTAAAATACCAAATTAAAGTAAGAGAAAATTCATGTAGATTTGTTGAAAATAATCTGGGTCTCCTTGATTAGAAGTAACCAAGGATCAAAACACACATACCTTCGCCAAAATGGAGAAAACCCCCAAGAATTTGAAGAAGAGTTGAGTTCCCTAGCTCAAATGTTTAAATCTCCAAGACTTCTTTTGAGAGTTGTTTTTTACAGAGTTGAAAATGTGAGGAATGAGTTCTGAATGTTTGAAATAGGTTTTAGGTCTTTAGATGGCCATGGAATAGCATAGTAATCCCCAAAAGACCAATAGAATAATCGAATTTACGAAAATGTCATTAATGAATCAGAGGGAAAATTTCCCAGAAGCCACTTCACTTGAGGCCGTACGACCCATGTGGCACTCCATAGTTCATGTGGAGTGCCTGTGAAGCAACACTTAGACAAATTCTGGAAGTTGCGACCTTGAACCAATACTTAGAACTTTCGACCACAAGTCCCACCAAACGGACAGCTTCACAGGGTGTGTGAAGCCACATGGTTCATGTGACAAGCTCGTGAGCCGACACTTTGAGAATTTCCACGAAAACATTACGAGACGGTGTTTCCATACTTAGAATATTTGCACTCTGGAAGCTTCACGAAGGGCCTCACGGTCCATCTCATGCCACACGACTAGTATGATTAGGCATGGCACCTCACTTAACCCCTAATGGTGGGGTTTCAAGCTCAAGTCATCCCACGGCCCCTCCACAAGATCCGTGTGGTATCATATGGCCCGTGTGGCATGCCTTGGCTTGTAACACCACACCAAGAGTCAAGATCCCAAAATCAAGGCCAAGTGTTGCCTCACTGGAGGCCACACGAGCCGTGTGACCTCACACGAGCCATGTGGTCCTCCCTTTAGACGACACTTGGTCCAAACTTTGTTTGAAACGAAATTTCAAATCCCAATGACATTGTACCATATCTGGTTCATTACATCATCTCCCCCTTGGAAACATTCATCCTCGAATGTGTAAGAACAAGGTTGAAAGGCTAGACTTAGAACATGAAACTTCAAAACATAAGGTACCATGCATAGTTCATCATTTGAAAACTATAAAGTCATTAAATCTCATGACAAACATAATAAAAATCATTTCAATGCACCTGTAAACATGTCATGCCATGAGACTCAAGAATGGAAGAATTGGGACTAATTGCGAAAGGGAGAACCTAATACCTTAGGCTTGTGTAGATTGGAAAAGATGAGGATATCGCTTCATGATGTCTAACTCTGCTTCCTATGTAACACTCTCCACATGTTGGTTCCTCCAAAGCACCTTTACCGAAGCCACATCCTTGTTATGAAGTCGTTTCACTTGTCTATCCAAAATCTCCATTGGAACCTCCTCATAGAATAAGTTCTCTTCCACCTCAATACCCTCCAAAGGTACAATAGTGCTAGGGTCACCAACCATCTTTCTCAACATCGTCACATTGAAGATCGAGTGAGTAGAACTCAAATCCGGGGGTAACTCCACCATATACACCATATTTCCAATCCGATCAATAACTTTATAAGGGCCCATATACCGGGGACTTAGCTTGCCTTTTTTGCCAAAACGCATCACTCCCTTCATGGGTGAGACTTTCACAAACACCTAATCCCCAACTTGAAATTCAAGATCCCTCTTCCTAACATCTGAATAGGACCTTTGGCGACTTTGGCCCGTCTTCAACCTCTCCTAATCAACTTTACTTTCTCCATAGCCTCCATCACTAAGTCCAGACCAATCAAAGCCTCCTCCCCAACTCAAACCATCCTATTGGAGATCTACTCCTCCTACCATACAACGCCTCAAGTGGTGTTATGCCAATGCTAGTGTGGAAGCTATTATTATAAGCAAACTCGATAAATGGAAGATGGTCATCCCAATTACCCTTTAACTCTAACATAGAAGCCATCAGCATATCCTCCAAAGTTTGAATTGTCCTCTAGGCTTGCCCATCGGTTTGGGGATGAAATGAGGTGCTTAACTTGACCTTAGCACCAAGTACCCTTTAAAACAACCTCCAAAAGTGCGAAGTAAATTGGGTGCCCCAATCCGATATGATAGACCTAGGCACTTCATGCAATCTTACCAACTCTCGGATGTATAACCTTGCATAATCTTCGAAACTAAAAGTAGTCTTAACCGGTAAGAAATGAGCCGATTAAGCCATCTGATCGACGATAACCCAAATTGAGTCAAATTGCTTCCAAGTTCGAGGTAACCCAACCACAAAGTCCATATTTATGTCTTCCTACTTCCAAGTAGGAATCTCGATGTCTTGATCCAAACCATCAAGCCTTTGATGCTCTACCTTCACTTGTTGGCAATTTGGGCATTCGTATACAAACTTAGCTATGTCCCTCTTCATACCATGACACCAACACACTTCCTTCAAATCCCGATACATCTTAGTAAACCTTAGGTGAATAGAACAATGAGAATTATGGGCTTTGCTCATGCTTACCTTCTTGAGGTCATCCACATTCAGTACACATAACCGATCTTGATACCGAAGTACACCATCCCCCCCTTGGGCGAAAACCTCAATATTCTTTTTGGCAACCAATTTCTTCAATTTAATGAAGAATGGATCTAAATCTTGCTTAGCTTTTACATCAATAATCATTGAGGATTCGACCCTATTTTGAACATGTATACCACCATCATTGGAATCGGCCACTCTAACACCCAATCTAGCCAAACGGTGAACATACCTTGCCAACTCCTTCTTCCCCTCCTTAACATGAGCCACACTTCCTATAGAGAGCCTTCTAAGAGCATTGTCCACCACATTTGCCTTGTCGGGGTGATATAGAACTCCCATGTTGTAACCCTTTAGGAGTTCCAACCATCTCCATCGTCTCAAGTTGACATCCCTTTGAGTGAACACATATTGTAAGCTCTTGTGATCGGTGAAAACATCAACATGCACCCCATACAAATAGTCTCCAAATTTCCAAAGCAAAGAACACTGCCGCTAACTCAAGGTCATGAGTCGGGTAATTATGCTCATGCACCTTCAATTGACTTGATGCATAAGCTATCACCTTACCATGTTGCATAAATACACAACCTAACCAATTCGAGAAGCATCGCATTATACCACAAACTATTTGGTAAAGTCAAAACCGGAGTAGATGTAAGTCGATCCTTCAAAGTTTGGAAACTCCTCTCACACTCGTACGACCACACAAACTTAACCTTCTTTTGAGTTAACTTAGTCAATGGAGATACAATGGACGAGAACCCCTCAACGAACCTTCTAATAACCCACTAACCCAAGAAAACTTCAAATTTCTGAAGGAGTCAACGGTCTAGGCTAATTTTTTACTGCCTCGGTCTTCTTCGGATCAACCTTTATACCATCACCGGACACCACATGACCCGAAAAAGCAACTTCACCCAACCAAAACTCACATTTGCTAAATTTGGCATACAACTTCTTCTCTCTCGAGTTTGCAAAACCAATCTCAAATGATCCATATGCTCTCATCAGTTCGGGAATAAATGAGAATATTATCAATGAAGACAACCACAAAACTATCAAGGAATAGCTTGAACACCCGATTTATAAGATCCATCAACAAAGCCTGAGCATTTGTTAGGCCAAATCACATCACCACAATCTCAAAGTGCCCATACCTTGTTCAAAAGGTCATCTTGGGAATAGCACACTCTCTAACCTTTAACTGATGATACCCAGAGCAGAGGTCAATCTTTAAAAAGTGAGTAGCCCCTTGAAGTTGGTCAAAAAAGTCATCAATTCTAGGCAGCGGATACTTATTTTTAATGGTCACCTTATTCAATTACCTATAATCAATACACATTCGAAGGGATCCATCTTTCTTCTTTATAAATAACACCAGAGCACCCCATGGAGATATGCTCGGCCTGATGAAACCCTTTTATAACAAATCTTTCAATTGGTCCTTCAACCCATTTAACTCAGTTGGTGCCATATGATAGGGAGGAATAAAGATAGGTTGAGTATCCAGAAGAAGATCTATGCCAAATTTTACTTCCCTTTCGGGAGGAATACTGGGCAAGTCTTCGGGGAACACATCCGAAAACTCATTCACCACCAAAATCGACTCAAGAGTAGGTTCAGACTCCACATCCTTAACCCTCACAATGTGATATATAGAGCCCTTGGAGATCATCTTCTGAGCTTTGAGGTAGGAAATAAACCGAACCTTAATAGTGGAGTCACTACCCTTCCATTCAAGAACGGGCTCATCGAAGGTTGAAACTTGACCTTTTGGGTTCTACAATATATAGTGGAACATGACGCATGGACCAACTCATCCCAAGAATTACATAAAAATCATGCATTTCAAGTTCTACAAGATCACACGGAAAAAGCTTATGTAATACAAAAATAAGACAACCACGATAGATCCTATGTGCAACAATAGATTTGCCCACGAGGGTGTAAATTGAGTAAGGATCCCACAAAATTTCTGGACTCAAACCAAACTTAACAGTCAATAGAGGTATCACAAAAGAAAGGTTTTTGCATCAGATCAAGCAAAGCATAAACATCAAAATCAAAGACTTTTAATGTACCAATCACAACATCCGAAACCTCCTCAACTTTCTGACGTGCATGAAACCTATTGTTCCTTGGGGCAACACCTAGTGGAGCTTTTTGTTGGCCTTCACCACCCTAAGCCACCTGACCCTGACCTCTCTAAGGGTTCTTGGGACAATCTGCAACCTTGTGATTCTTATCACCACACCCAAAGCAAGCACCCAAGTCTCTCCAACAAGTGCCTATGTAGGGCTTCCACACTTGCCACACAAAGGATGTCCCTAACCTCCACCAACCGGTGCCCTAGGAGGAGGCATCTTAGAATTAGCAACCCGAGCACCCTAACCTTAGGCCTGTTGGAAGAAACCAAAACGACCACCCTGAGTGCCGGAGAACCCGCCATCAAAACGGGCCCTCTTAGGATCATGGACTCTCCTCCCCTTGAGTTTCTCCCCTTCGATTTGTTCATCATAAACCATAAGTCTTGAGATGTCCATATCCCTATTAAGCATGGTCGTACGACATTCTTGTACAAGAAAGTTACAAATACCAAGAATGAACTTGTGGATTCTTGCACGAGAATCAGCCACAAGTGTCGGAGCATACTTGGAGAGCTTAGTGAACTTGATGGCATAGTCCCTTACACTCATATTACCCTGCCTAAGGTTGATAAACTTGGTCATCTTGGCTTCCCTAAAGCTCAAGTGGGAAGAAATGATCCAGAAAGGCAAGTTTGAACTCTTCCCAATTAACAACATCACCACAAACCCTCTCCATAGACCACTGAGTATACCACACATGTGCTACATCCTTCAACTGATAAGCAGCCAGTTCATCCCTCTCCTCAGAAGTGACACTCATGGCATAATACTTTGGTAAGCTCATTAATGAACTCCTCAAACTTAGACCCAAAGAACTCTAGAGAGTTTATCCGAGTGAAATCCTTCACTCTAGAAGTCGAAGTGGGATCCCAAAGAAGATTGGCCTGCCTATTCTAAGTAGTCACCACTTGGGCAAGCATGGAAAAGGCCATAAGTAATTCACCATTAGCGATAGGCTCATCTATATGCTCTTGAGGTATTTGACCCTCATTAGTCGGATCTGGACTGGCAAGTCTACCACGAGGCATCTTCTGAAACAGAGCAAGGGTACAATCAAGGTCAAGAACCAAACTAACTATTCACAGCACGACATAAGACATGAAGAAGTGAGACAATTCCTAGGACGACGTTGTAGCCTCCCACTTATAGGCATGGTGCACTACACACCCATGATTAGGACTCTACTTGGCACAACATGTTGGACTCTGAGGATCATTTACAAACCTATGGCTTTGATACCATCTCTGTCACGACCCGGACCTAGTGTTCTACGAGTGACATGGTGTATGGGGACCTGGGAGTCTCCAAAAAAGCCTCAAAGTACCAAGATTCCATATCATCGGTTTGGAAGCGCATTCAAAGGGGTCGGGAAAGTAGGACGCACACTATGGGGGCATTTCAAGACTTAGGATCCTTTCATCGAAACATATAACCAACCCATAAATCGGATAACCAACTCACATAATAATAGTCAAAGGTAGTCAATCCATAAAATATACTTTAAGCGTAGCACAAAACATATAACATAACAAAGTTTATAAGGTGTCCAACAATGCCTCTACATAGTTAGGTTAGGGGACAAGACATTCCCCGAGCTTACCCTCAAGTACATAAAGAAATGAAAGTATCATAGGTAGAAAGATGGTGGATCATCCTTGGAAAAGAAGACTCACCACTACAAGTAAACTTGGAATCCAAACTAAGCGTCGAATGGTGGATGATCAAGGTCCTTGGTCGCTATATAGTGAAATCATGCAGGCAAGAGTATGTGTTAGTAGTTTGAATGTACTAAGTATACGGGAAGCAATGCATGAAACTTACCAAAACCTGAATTTCAATGTTAGATGACAAAAGCACATCTTATCAAAAGAAATATATATAACAAGGAACACAATTTAACAAGATGTATGACCTTAGGTGTATTTATACGCCTAAATAAACAAAAGTCCCATAAATAAAGTTAAGTTCGCAAGTCAATCCGTAGAGTTTTAGGTATTTTAATAAGATTTTGTGTATTTTGTTAACACTGGATAAATTACGCTTCGGGTTTGTATTTTTATTGATTTTTCAGATTTTAAGATTTTAGAATGAGACTTGGAGCAAAATAAGACAACCTACATAAGAAAACAAGGAAGAAAATTTCAAACACTTGGTCTGCGACCAAGGCGCATCGCGGACCAGTGTTAATTCACTGGGAAATCTGTTGTCAATGCAGTAGGTGGAAAAAGTAACTCAAAATACACTAGTGCGTGTCGCGCACTAGTGTGAAATGAGTGACCTTTTGGTCCAGTCAACATTGTACACCGAGTTTCATTAATATAATACTAAAGCACGTCGTGGACTTAAGGAAAAATGCGTAAAAAGTCAGATTTTATGGGCTATATAAGTCGTGAAAAACCTACAACCGCAATCATCTTCTATTCTAAGTTTTGCTGAAGTTATGAGGCTGTTGGGCACTGTAGAAGACCACTCTTGGTCAATTTCTATCTTCATTTTATCATTTTCTTATAGTTCTTTGTAACATTGGTGTGTATGATTAGCATGAGTGACTAATCTTTCCATTTTCTGGGATTGTAGCCATAGACAATGTGTTAATTTTTGAGTTTTTAATGCTTATGAATGGGTATTTATGATTGTTCTTATATTATTTAAATCTACATTTTTTAGTTTGATCACCTATGGAAATGAATATGTTTAACACTGTGAATTCGAAAGATGTTGGAATGCTTAAGAACATAATAATATACGAAGCTTGTTCAATTCAAATATGAGATTGATTTGTGTATTAAAGACTTGTGACAGCTGCCTTCAGACCAAGCTTGATTTAATGTGCAGGAAGATATTATTAATGTGTTTCTATTGTATTGTTTATCCTCGCTCAATGATGTAGTTAGGCGAACAATAGGAATAGGCAAACGGAGGTGTGCAACCCCGATTTGGTAATTTTAACCCCGCGAATCAAGAATCACTACCCAAACATAAGTAGGAAATTAAAGATTAATACGGCGTCGCTATGGTTGCAATCCCGGAATCTCACATTATTTGATCATTAAATACAAAATAAATCGATTCTTATTTTATTACAAAATCACTACTTTAATTTGCAAGCTAAATTATTCAAAACAAGATTTGACCAATAATTGCGCTTCAAACATTATATCTTAGAATATTAACAATTTAAATTAAATCCCTCGGGTACGATAATTCGGTCCTTAAATTAAGGTCACTATATTACTTGTTTTGACCACGTGCACTTGCATGTGCTGGGAGGCAATAAGTTTTTGGCACTGTTGCCGGAGATTTAAATTATAAATTGATTAATTTTCTGAGTTGTGTTTTGTGGTGGTCATTACATTTGATCTTAGTTGTGTTTATTGTGCAGAAAATTTATTTCTAAAGTGGAGGAGCAAGACTCTTGCTTTCGTCAATCTAAGAGGAGAGGAGGTGTCTTGTTTCAAACTTCGCCAATTAAAATCATTGAGCAGGAAAATATAACAGATACTAAGGAAGAAATCGATCTTATTGAAGAAGAAATGGCAGAACAAAATCCACCTGCAAATTGAACCACCAAACTTCATTACTTTATGGGTTAATCTTGCTAGAAAGTTTCTTATTCGGTTCTTTCCATCCGGTAAGACGGCCAAATTAAGAAGTGAAATTTTAAGCTTTAAGCAAAGGCCGAGAGAGAACTTGTATTAAGCATGGAAACTTTACTTATCAATTGTCCACATCATTTTCAATCTAACGAAATGTTGGTCCATATCTTCATTGAAGGATTGGAACCAAATACAAAGATTTTTCTTGATTCTACTGCAAGAAGATAAGCTTTAGAGAAGACATACGATGAGTTGTATACACTTCTCAATCGTACAGCTCAAGGAAATCCCAAGTGGAATGGAGGATCAAGTCGACCCACAGTTCATAAGCAAGATGGGATGCTGGAAATTGACGCTATCACTGCTTTGCAAGCACAAATATTTGCTATGCAAAACATGATGACGACTCAATTTAACAACTTAGCAATGGGTCAACAATAGAAAACTCCAGCAGTGGGTACACGATCGGCACTAGTAAATGCAGTACAGTAGCAACAACAAAATAACTGGTGCGATGTTTGTGGAGGAGGAGTCCACACAGTTGAATTTTGTGGTTCAAATCCAGAGGCAGTAAAGTTTGTTGGCAATGCAAATAGAGACGGATTTTAAGGCTTTGGGAATTCCTACAATCCAAATTGGAGGAATCATCCTAAATTCTCTTGGGGGGATAATTAACAAAATCAAGGACAATCTCAACAACAACGTCCACAAGGAAGCCAACCATACTACAATCAACAAATGCACCAGCCAGTGAAGCAGGTCAATCCGAACAACATTTCGGGTAGTGAAGGTCTAAGGCAAATTTTAGTAAACCAAAATTACCAAGAAGAAGAAATCCAAAGGCACAAACAAAATCTTCAAAATTTGGAGAAGCAATTGGGGCAATTGGCAAGGCCTATGAACTCAAGACCCCAAGGAGGTTTACCGGGAGATACGGATCAAAATCCCAAGCAAGTTCATGCCGTAAGCACAAAAAGTGGGAGGTCGTTTGACCAAATTGGTGCCTAAGAAGAAAAATGTGACTGAACCAAGTGGTGTTCAAAATGAGGGACCTGCAATTCCAAGCACGTCTATCGATGAGGCAATTCCATTGCCTAAGCCACCACCTCCATTACCACAAAAGCTGAAAGACAAGGAGGATGAATGTTTTCAAAATTTTGTTGGGCTCCTAAAGCAGGTACAAATACACTTACCTCTTATTGATGTTTTGCGGGGAATTCCAAAATATGCAAAGTATGTGAAGGACATTGTGGCCAATAAGAACAGGTTGGTAGAAATATGAGACGGTGGCACTCACCAAAGCTTGTAGCTCTAGAATCTTGAATAGAGCTCAATTGCCAACAAAGCTAAAAGTTCCCGGAAGCTTCATGG
>JAPFFP010046901.1:0-10684 GCA_026153255.1 Solanum medicagineum | reverse complement strand
CTCTATGCCTACATGATGTCACCATGTAGGAACCGGAGCCCCACTTGATCATCCTCCTCCACGTGGCTAGTACAACTCTCTCAAGCTCTTTGGTGAGTGCTCCATTTTGGGGATGATGTTTATGATCTCATACGATGTTCCAAGACTATCTTCTTCTATGTATATGTTGACTATAAGGGTGAGCCCGGTAGCTTGTCTTGGCCCCCTCTAAGTATCTAAGTTTTAGAGGTGTTGTTGGACATGTTTTGTATTTTACTATGAGCTTTGACTCTCTCTTGACTCTTGATGTTTATGATATGGAAGTTGTCCCTTATTCCCGTTGTCCCTATTTACTATTGCTTATAGTATTCTATTGTTTTCACAGCAAAGGATGTGTAATGATATGTTAAGAGGCTTGCTTGGGGTCCCTTCTGGTTCCCCATGGGTTGTATCACGTCTAGGCCCTAGGCTTAGGTTGTGACATACTTAGTATCAGAGCACTAGGTTGTTAGGTCCTCGCCGTCCAACCCACCATGTTGATTAGAGTCCTATTTATGGTTGTGTTGTGCACCACGACTATGAGCAAGAGGCTATGAGGCATTTAGAAAATGTTTCCCTGCTTCTTACTCTATGTCGTGCTATAGCATTTGAGGTAAGGTTTCCCACCTAATGATTGTCCTTTGCTATGCTAGATCATGGCTAACATGAAAGGAAGAAGAGCCCGCACACCAGAGGAGCAACCGACTAATGGAGAGCTTCGGAATGCTCTCACATTGCTTGCACAAGTTGGGGATAATATAGCCAACCAAGGGGCCCAAGCACCTCATGCTCCTACACCGGTATCTTGGGTGAGAGTTTTCATTACGATGAATTTTCTGAAATTCCACGGGTCAAAGGTGAATGAGGACCCTCAAGAATTCATCGATGAGGTTTACAAGATTTTGTCTATCATGTGTGTGAGGTCGGAGGATAAGGCGGAGTTGGCGGCCTACCAACTCAAAGGGGTTGCACAAATATGGTACAATCAATGGAAAGAGGAGAAGGGGGTCAACAATGTGGTACTTTGGGAAGAGTTCAAGGCGGCTTTGCTTGATCGGTTCTTCCCTCTTGATCTTAGGGAAGCAAAATTGGTTGAATTTATGAATTTTAGACAACGTTCTATGAGTGTGAGGGAGTATGTCCTCAAGTTCAACCAACTTTCAAAACATGCTCCATGCTTGGTGGCCGACTCAAGGTCCATGATGAATAAATTTGTGATGGGTATTCTGGACTTGGTTAGTGATGAGTGTCAGTCCGCTTTGTTGATTATCGACATGGATTTGTCCTGTTTGATGACCTATGCCAAAAAAATGAAGGAGAAGAAGTTGAGGAAGAGAAGGGGTCATAAGGCCAAGAGGGCCCGTTCTGAGGGAACATTCCATAGTCGAATGGGTGGTCGGTTCAATAAAGGCTAAGGGTCTTCTCATGCATTTCATAAGAGGGTTGCCAATGACTTTCCAAAGGCCCAAGGTGTTGGGGGTGTGGTTCCTCATGGTGGGTGTCTGAAATGTTGTAAGGGTCATAGTGGCCCATGCTTGAGGGATACTAATACGTGTTATGGGTGTGGAGAAGTTGGGCATAAGGTTTTGGATTGCCCATGAAGTCGCAACAAGTGTAAGGAGGTTTGTCCATAAGGTGCTAATGCGGTTCCTTGGAGAGAGGTGACTGACAAGATGGTGCCCCTAGTCACAATCTGTTTTATGCTTTGCATGGGAGACAAGGGGTTGATGAGGTTCCCGACGTTGTTATCGATATATTTAAAATCTTTGATTTTGATGTGTATGCATTGACTGATCCGAGTGCCACTCTTTCTTTTGTTACCCCTTTTATTGCCAAAGAGTTTCATGTTGAACCCGAATTGTTGGGTAAGTCACATGAGGTGTCTACTACTATTTGTGCATCTATTACTGTTAGAAAGGTCTACAGGAATTGTCTCATTTGCATTTTGCATAAAATATTTTCTTGTGATCTTGTTGAGTTGGATATGGTTTGATTTTGATGTCATTCTTGGGATGGATTAGTTGCATGCATACTATGCCTCTATTGATTGTATAACCCATAGGTTCAAATTCCAATTCCTAAATGAACCCGCTCTTGAATGGGAGAGTCATGATGTGGTAGTCAAAGGTAGGTTTATCTCTTGAATTAAAGCCTGTAAGTTGATCTCCAAAGGGTATCTTAATCATATTGTGAAGGTTAGGGATGTAGAATCCAAAGTCCTTCCGATAGAGTCGATTCCGAGAGTAAATGAATTTCTTGGTGTCTTTCCAAATGACCTTCCCGGTGTTCCTCCTGAAAGGGAAATAGAATTTGATGTAGACCTGCTTCCCGATACTCAACCCATTTCTATTCCCCGTTACCGTATGGCCCCAACGGAGTTAGAGTTGAAGGAATAATTGAGGGGCTTGTTGGAAAAGGGTTTTATTAATCCCAGCCAATCATCTTGGGGTGCACCGGTATTTTTTGTGAAGAAGAAAGATGGATCTCATAGAATCTGTATTGACTACCGATAACTTTATAGGGTACCATCAAGAATAAGTATCCTCTTCCAAGGATTGATGATTTGTTTGACTAACAAGGGGCTAGCCACTTCTCTAAGACTGATCTTTGGTCTAGGTATCATCAAATGAAGGTGCGGGAGTGTGATATTCCTAAGACAGCCTTTTGGACTAGGTATAGTCATTTTAAGTTTGTTGTGATGTCATTTTGGTTAACCAATGCATGGGCTATCTTCCTGGATCTTATGAATACGGTCTTCAAACCCTAAATTGATTTGTTTGTTGTGGTCTTTATTTATGACATTTTGATCTATTCACATAGTGAGGAGGAGCATATGAGTCATTTGAAGGTAGTGTTGCAAAGATTGGGGGAAGAGAAATTGTATGCTGAATATGAGAAGTGTGAGTTTTGGTTGAAAGAAGTTGTTTTCCTAGGTCATGTGGTGTCGGTGGATGGTATTAAGGTTGATCTTAAAAAGATTGATGTGATTAGAAATTGGCCTAAACCATTGACGCCGTCAAATATTTGGAGCTTCTTGGGCTTAGCGGGTTACTATCAGAGGTTTGTGAATTGGGTTCTCTTCTATTGCTTCTCCTATGACAAGATTGACCCAAAAGAAAGCTAAGTTTGTGTGGACCGATAAGTGTGAAAAGAGCTTCCAAACCTTGAAAGATAAGCTTGTTTCTGCTCCTATATTTTCACTACCGGAAGGGCCAGAGGGGTTTGTTGTGTATTGTGATGCTTCTAGAGTTGGTTTGAGTTGTGTTCTAATGCAAAATAGTATGGTCAAAACCTATGCTTCTAGGCAACTCAAAGTTCATGAAAGGAACTATCCTACCTATGATCTTGAGCTAGCCGACGTGATATTTGCTTTAAAGATATAGTGTCAATATTTGTATGGGATCCATGTTGATGTGTTCACGGATCATAAGAGCCTTTAATATGTCTTCACCCAAAAGATCTCAAGTTGAGGCAAAGAAGGTGGTTAGAACTTCTTAATGTTTATGATATGAGTGTACATTATCATCCTAGTAAGGCTTATGTGCTGGCGGATGCTTTGAGTTGGGTGTCTATGGGTAGCCTAGCTCATGTTGATGATGGTGGCATAGAGGTGGCTAAGGAGGTCCATCGGTTGGCTACATTGGGAGTTAGGTTGGATGAAGTTGATAATGGGGGTGTTGTTGTTGTTGATGGTTCAAAATCTTCATTAGTTGAGGAGGTGAAAGCCAAGCATGATCATGACCCCAGTTTGCTGAAATTGAAGGCATTAGTAAAAGATGGTAAGGTGGATGTTTTCTCCAAAAGGGGAGATGGTTCCGTTATGTGACAAGGTAGGTTGTGTGTGCCTTGTGTTGATAGCTTGAAGGAAAAGATTCTTGATGAGGCTCATGGTTCTTCTTATTCTATTTACCCCGAGTCTACTAAGATGTATAGGGCTTTGAGAGAGGTGTATTGGTAGGGAGGAATGAAGAGGGACATTGCCAAATTTTTTTCCATTGACATAGATTCCAACAAGTCAAAATGGAACATCAATGGCCAGGTGGCCTAACCCAAGACATAGAGATCCTTACTTGGAAGTGGGAAGAGATTAATATGGATTTTGTGGTTGGGTTACCCAAGACTAGAAAGGGTTTTGATTCCATATGTGTTGCGGTTGATAGGATGACAATATCGGCTCACTTTCTACCGATTAAAAGTACATATGGGGTTGAAAATTATGCTAGGTTTTACATTCATGACTTGGTGAGGTTGCATGGGGTTCCTTTGTCCATCATATCAGATCATGGTGCTGAATTCACTTCACACTTTTGGAGGTCCTTCAAAAGAGGTTTTGGAATCAAGGAAAAGCTTAGTACGACCTTTCACCATCAAACGGATGGCCAAGCCAAAAGAACTATCCAAACACTTGAGGACATGCTTAGGGCTTGTGCATTGGAGCTTAAGGGTAGTCGGGATATTCATCTTACATTGATTGAGTTTGCATATAACAATAGCTATCATTCTAGCATCGGTATGACTCCTTTTGAGGCCCCCTATGATAGAAGTTGTAGATCACCGGTTGGGTGGTTTGAGGTTGGAGATGTGGCTTTGTTAGGACAAGATCTAGTTATGGAGGCTCTTGAGAAGATTCGGTTGATTAGTGAAAGGTTGAAAACAGACCAACGTTGCAAAAAATCTTATGCCGATGTGAGGAGAAGGGATCTTGATTTCAAGGTTGATGATTAGGTTTATTTGAAGGTGTCACAAATGAAGGGTGTGGTCCCATCTGGTAAGAATGGCAGTTAAGCCCTAGATATGTAGGTCTTTATAGGGTGATGAGAAGGATTGATAAGGTGGTCTACAATTTGGAATTGCCTAGACAAATGGAATTGGTTCATCCGGTCTTTCATGTGTCTATGTTAAGGAAGTGTGTGGGTGATCCTAATGCCATTGTGCCTCTTGATGTTGTGGGGGTAGTTGAATACAACTTGACATGTGAAGAAATTCCAATTGAGATCTTGGATAGGCAAGTGAAGATGTTGAGGAGCAAGGAAGTTGCTTCCATTAAGCTCCTTTGGTGGAACCAACAAGTCGAAGGTGCTACTTGGGAGGCTGAAACAGATATTCAAAAGTTGTAACCTTACCTTTTTCACTCCACTCAAGCCTAAGGTATTTCTCTAAGTCCTTTATATGATCTCAAGTCTTAAGTTCAGCCCTCATTTCATTGCATACATTCATATTTAAATAGACAAGTTCATGATGATTTTACATTTACGATGAGATTTTTGAAATGATATTTAAGTGCATTTGTCGCACCCTTATGTGGGCTAAAGTTTTCATGTTTGCATCTCTCATATACGTCTCTTAAAATTCGTGTGTGATATCAAAAATCCGACTTCATATTCTTTTCAAGGGGTCAAATTTAGTGGAAAAAGGGTCTAACCCCTATTTAAGAGCAACCGTAGCAAAATTTGAAAATCGCAAAAATGCGATTTCCAGAGACGATCCGTGCCCCTGGCGCGTTACAGTGTATTTTGTGCATTGTTTTCCTTGTCTGGTCCAAGGCCTTTGGGTCTTAGGCCGAAGTGTTCCCCAACGTGAAAATACCTATACTTAGCCATATTTCACCCTCATATCATTCAAAAAGCATTCCCCAATACTCACTCAAACACTTAGCCAAACATTTCACTCCTAAATTCAAGTCGCAAAACTCATCCGGATCTTAAGATTCTCAATCAAGCTTCAAGTCTTCATCTCCAATCTTCATCAAGTTATTCTCCAAAGCTAAGGCATGTGGGTTTGTTTCATGGGTTCCTTTCACCCATGATACCCAAGCTCTCTTTTGCCTAGAATTGTATGATTTAAAGTTGATTTACTCATAGGTTTTACCTATTATGAATTTCATCGTACACTATGTTAGTGTTTCATGATATTATGGTTGTGCTAGAATGTTTTGAGCTATGAACTAAGATCTATTATGAGATTTGATGAAGGGCTTTGATGTATATGGCTTTAGGGTATTACCAAGTATCTATTGATGGTTTTCCATTGAATTTTCAAGAACGATTTCACTCTTGAATTGCATGGTTTTACATTAGCACTACACACCCGCCAAGTATTTCATAAAATGTCCGAATTATGATTTCTTGAGGATTTGAAGGTCCAATGTATGTTTTATATGTTAAATTACTATTTGATGATGAAAGGAATGCATGCATATGATATTATCTCTATAGTGTTAGGAATTAACCAAGCCTCACTCAGGGGGGTTGTAGGCCCGGGTAACCTTGTTGAGGGGTTTGTACCTCGATTTCCTCGCTTAGGAGGTGGTAGCCCCGTGCAACCATGTCGAGGTTTTTGTACCTTGATAACCACGTTGGGGGACTTGTACTCCATTAACCATGTTTGGGGGTTTGTATCTCATCAACCATGTTGGGGGGTTTTTACCTCATCAACCTATTGAGGGGTTCGTACCTGATTCTCCTCTCCAAGGGGGTTGTAGGCCTTGGATATGCACTAATAATGGTCTCTCCTCACACATATTATGTTCTATATAAGAATTGATTTACTTCACGCATCATTTATACATGATATATTGCTATATGTTTACCCATTGCCTATGCTATGCATTTTTGTTATCGTACTTATGGGTTGTTGCATTGCATCCTACATACTTAGTACATTGAAATGTACTAACACATACTCTATGCCTACATAATGTCACCATGTAGGAACTGGATCCCCACTCGATTATCCTCCTCCATGTGGCGAGTACGACTTCTCTAGAGCTCTTTGGTAAGTCCTCCATTTCGAGAACGATGTTTATAATCCCATACTATGTTCCAAGATTATCTTCTTTTATATAGATGTTGACTATGAGGGTGAGCCTGGTAGCTTGTCTTGGCCCCCGCTAAGTATCTAAGTTTTAGAGGTGTTGTTAGACATGTTTTGTATTTTGCTATGAGCTTTGACTCTCTCTTGACTCTTGATGTTTATGATATGGAACTTGTCCCTTAGCCTCATTGGTCCTGTTTACTATCGCTTGCTACATTCTATTGCTTCTACGGCTAAAGATGTGTAATGATATGTTAACTTGGGGTCCCTTCTAGTTCTCCATGCGCCGTATCACGTCTAGGCCCTAGGCTTGGGTCAAGACAAACTATATGTTTCTAAGTTGCTTTTTTTGTGGGTCTTATTATGAATTTGACTATGAACTTTGTTCGGATTTCATAAAAGTGTGACTGTTTAAGCATGTTTTGAGCTATTAATCTATGATTTATTTTGAGATTTGATGAAGGGTTTCAATGTATATTGCATGAGGGTATTACCAAGTGTTGGTGGGTTGATTTACTTCTAGTTTTCTTGTATGATTTCACTCTTGAAGTGCTTTTTTTATACTAGCATCACACCCTCCAAGTGATCGATAAAATGTCCGGTTAAGGTATCTTGAGTTTTTAAAGCCTAATGCATGGTATATGAGTTAAGTGACTTTATGATGATGAAAGGAATGTATATATGTGTTTTTATCATGGAAAGTATCTTTACTATTTAAAGTTAACAATATCAAAGATATGGGGTATGTATCTCATCCACCTTGTCGGGTGGTGGCAATGTCGTACTACCATAGATGAGGAGTATGTACCTCATACACCTTGTCAGGTGGTGGCAATCCCGTACTACCATAGATGAGGGATATTTACCTCATCCACCTTGTCGGGTGGTGGCAATCTCGTACTACCATAGATGAGGGGTATGTAACTCATTCACCTTGTCGGGCGGTGGCAATCCCATACTACCAAAGATGAGGGATATGTACTTTATCCACCATCCAAGCGGGTGGTATGGCTTGGATTCCAAGTACTAACTTTCTTGGTCTATGATGATGGTCTCGTCCTACATATGTATTATGTTTTATATACACATGTTTTACGTCAAGCATTGATCATGCATGATATGTTTCTAATATATTATCTCTTAATTATGTTTATGCATTTTGATTATGTTGCCTATCTCTTGTTACATTTCATCGTACATACGTAGTACGTTCAAACATACTAACACATACTCTATGCCTAGATGATGCTACCACGTAGGAACCGGAGCTCAACTTTATCGTCTTCCCCCTCTACGTTGCTAGTACTATATTTGAAGCAAGTTTGGTGAGTCTTCAACTCCGAAGAGGATATCTTTTAATCTTATGTTATGTAAAGACTCTCTTTCTTTTATTATATGCTTTTGACTATGAGGGTGACCCCGGAAAGTTGTCTTGGCTCCCGATCAATTCTAAGTTTAGAGGTGTTGTTGGACAAGTGATGTTATAATGCTTTGAGCTTGACTCTCTTGACTCTTGTATGTTTTTAAGCTATGAAAAACTCCCTTAGCCCCTTTACCCTAATTTTACGTCCTCTTGTTGTTTTTTAATTGCTTCTGCGACCAAGGATGTGTAACAATATGCTAAGAGACTTGTTTTGGGTCTCTCCGGGTTCCCCATTCGCCATGTCACATCTAGACCCTTGATCCGAGTCATGACAAGATGGCCTTCATGAATCCATCTTCTGTAGTTTTTCTCAGTCTTTTCCCTGCATCCTCTTTGCATCTACTTCAGATTATGTAGAAGGAATTAAGGGGTGTTACAATATGAGAAGTTGTACACTTAGTACAATCTTATCCTACGCTGGCTACGTAGTTTATGAGTTCGAGTTATTATTACTTCTACCCATATCGATATTCAATACTACTCCCAAAATATTATTATATGCTCATGACTTAAGAATGTTGTTACTACATATACTTCTGTAATCTTTTGGGACTAAGTCCAACTTTATCTTTTCTCAACTAGTCACTTTTCTTCACGAAGATATAGTCTCAACTTAGTAAATGCATAAAACATAAGTTTACTTCTCAACTCAATTGCATAAAAATATTTGAAGGCAATCCTTTTCATGCTCAAAATATAACGTAAGGACTTCTTGCTCAACTCCTGCTAAAATTCTTGTTCAAGTTAGTGATGAAATATTTGTCTTCTAACTCAAGGCAATGCATGGAATAAGTACAAAATGCATTAATTAATTGAATAACTCTTCAAAAATTTACATACTATGCTTTCATTAGAAATAACCATGCTTTTTCAAAAAGTCATGTAATGCACTTGGATACTCACATTTCCCCCCAAAACTCTTCTTTCTAGCTTCAAAATACTTTTACTTTACTGAAAATAATGCACAATTTACAGTATTGTAAATCCTTCATTTAAACTCAAGTAGGGTTTATGGGAGAGGTAAGCATGAGTAATAATCAAGAACTAAATTAACGTAGGAAATCATACTTTTGATGATAGAGATTTGAATTGAATAATGAAGGATAGTAGGAACTTGAATTCAGGAAATATTGGAAAATTCGTGATTAAATTCTTATTGACTAAAACTAGATGCAGGGCATGAGGACGAACTTAGTCCAACACTCAGAATAGCCTTACATACGTGGAAGAACTAGATTCTTGAAGCACTCCAAAGAAGATGCTTGGAAGCCCTAGCTTTTCTGCTCTTGGAACTAGGTTCTAAGTCTTGAGAATATTTTTTTAGCATAAATAGATCAATTGATAATATTTAGGGACTTAATTGGATGCAAAACCATCAAGTCTGAGCTTAGAAAAGGTGACAAGTTCTTAAACCCTTCTTAAAATGTTGTTAAGGTCATCTACGGTCTGCAAAAGTTTCTACAGATCGTAGAGAACATCCGTAAAATCTTGGGATGATTTCTGGGGTCCTGGAACTCATTTTACCAGCCCAAATTAGGGATAGCAATGGGCCCCGCCCCACCCCTCATGATGACGTTTTTCATTTTGAACCCGCCCCGCCCCACCCCGCCTCACATAAACCAACCCTGCCTAAATCTTAAAGTTCTTTCATTTTTTAATTGAATTTAGTTTTTTTCGGCTAATTAACGTCTCAACAACTAATTAACTATTTTTAGTTGATATTTTTACAATTATTTCTTAATCATTAATTAAAAGTTTCTAATTAATAATTTAACAACTAACAAGTTACCGGACATGTATAGTTTAAATTTTAGAAAAAAATAAAATTAAAGTCAATATTTAATATAAAAAGTTTAAATCTTTGATTCTTCTAATTACAAAAGTTTAATTCCTTTGAGTTCCTATTTGATTTTCTTAACCCACAACCCGTCCCGCCCCCCATTTGTTTTAAAATATAGCTACTTCAACCCGTCCAGCCCTGTTGCCATCCCTAGCACAAACTTTGGATCGTAGATGCTTCTATAACCCGTAGTTGGGTCCATAATAACCTGGACTCAGAAACCAACTCGAAACACAGTTTCACAAGTTGGACTTTACCTGTTTTAAACCCATTTACGACTCGTAGTTCTGGGGTTGTAAAAACTTCCTCAGAAAACTCTACTCTAGCAATCTTCACTAAAATGGTCATAATGTTTTGCTCTGAACTCCACATAAGGCAATCTTAGTGGAGTTGGAATGAGGATTCCGAGACCTTTAATTTGATAGGTTATGAGATACCTAATTTTTTTTGTTCTGAGAGTAACAATTATTTGAAGTTAACCCTTGCATAATCTAATACGAAAAACTTAATCGGTAAGTAGGTTTCAACTCGACTAAGTACTAGAGGTCTTTTATGAACCTAAACCACTTCCAATACATTTTCGGTATATA
>JAPFFP010046900.1:0-10685 GCA_026153255.1 Solanum medicagineum | reverse complement strand
TACTTTGTCTTGGCCCCCGCTCTTATCTATGTATTAGAGGTGTTTGTTGGGCGTGTTATGTATTTATGATATGCGCTTGCCTCTTGTCTCTTGACTATGATGATATGGAAATGTTTTCCCTTATTCTCGATTTCCCCATTCTTTTATCTTTGATGCTTGATTTTTTGCTTCCGCGATCAAGGAATGATACTCTAAGAGGCTTGCTTGGGGTCCTTTCGAGTTTCCCTTGCGTCGTGTCATGTCTAGGCCCTAGGTTGGGTCGTGACATCCACCTAGTGAGTTGTTTGAATATTTCATGGTCCTAACAGATATTCTTTCTATACATGGGGATATTTGTGGATCTTTCATCCACCTAGTGGATTGTTTCGATATTGCATGGTCATAGTAGATGATTCATCTAGATAGTCTCATGTGTGCCTATTATCATCCCACAACTTGGAGTTTGAAAAGTTATTGGCACAAATAATATGATTATAGGCACAAATTTTTGATAATTAGATCAAGTTCATTCACCTTGATAAAGGTGTAGAGTTTTCATCTCAAGCATTTAATGATTAATTCCGACCAATTGAGATTGAATAAATCCAATACTAAAGTGAATCTGGTAGAAGTGTGTAATGATTGAAAGAAGACAAGTGATTGAGTAATGCATATGAACATAGAATGAGGTATTAAGTTATCTTAAATTGATATATTAAGATCATTGTGTGCTACTTTTGAAGAATGAGAACTCGTTTGATAAATGCTATAGATATAAATTCATTCTCTAAAGTGAATGTGAAAGTATTCAATAAAATTTCTCCATATGAATGTGGACTTTATCGTGATAGGATCACGCCATACCTTTTGAGAGAGGTAGAGTAACTGAGAAGAAATAAATTTAAAGTTTACTCTTCAAGTAATAAATCAGGCATATGTTTATGTTGAAACAACCCCAAATAGTCCACGAAAATGTGCCTCGGAAGTGCCCGAAATCGTAATTTCTAGATATCTCAAAATTCATGCATGATATCGAAAATCCAACTTCAAATTCTTGATTAAGGGATGAAATTGAGTAGGAAACTGGTCTAACCCTCATTTTAGAGCAATCGAATCGCAATTTCAATTTTTCAAAATGCAAATTCCAGAGGGCATTCCCCGCCCCTGGCGCGACGCAGCTAGGGCACGGAGATGCCTATTTTCTGACTGTTTTGTTTGCTCGGTCCAAGACTTTTAGTTCTTGGGCCTAAGTCTTCCTACCCATGAAAATACCTATAACTAGTCATATTTCAATACCATATCATACTAGACATTCCCAATACTCTCTCAAATACTTAAACAAATATTTCACCTCACAATTCAAGTCCCAAAACTCATCCGGATCTTAAGTATTTCACTCAAGCTTCAAGTATCCATTTCCAATCTTCATCAAGTAATTCTCCAAAGCTAAGGTATGTTGGTGTCATCCGTTGGTTCCTCTCACCCATAGAGTTTAACCTTTCTTTTTACCTAAATTACATGTTTCTAAGTTGATTTTACTTATAGGTATTCTCTTATGAATTTGATTATGAACTATGTTGGGGTTTTGTAAAAGTATGACTGTTTATGCATGTTTTGAGCTATGAATCTTAGATCTATCTTGAGATTTGATGAAGGTTTTTGATGTATAATGCATGAGGGTGTAACCAAGTGTTGGTGGGTGGTTCTACATTAAATTTACTTACATGATTTCACTCTTGAATTGCATGTTTTACACTAGCATTACACATCCACTAAGTGTTTGATGAAATGTCCGGTTAATGTATCATGAGTTGTTGAAGGCCTAATGCTTAGCATATGTGTTAAGTGACTTTATGATGATAAAAGGGTGATATGTATGTGTTGATTTCATGAAAATTATCTATTGTGTTGTGAGTTGACCATAGCCAATTTAGGGTAATGCCTCAATCACCTCTGATAGGGGGGAGGGGGGGTAAGCCATCAACCAATTAAGGGGTTGGTACCTCAATCACTTCTGGCAGAGGGTGGTCATGTCCACCAACCAATGGAAGGGTTGGTACCTCAATCGCCTCAGATGGGGGTGGTAAGCCATCAACCAATTGAGGGGTAGGTACCTCAATCACTTCCGGCGGAGGGTGGTCATGTTCGCCAACCAATGGAGGTGTTGGTACCTCAATCACTTCTAAGAAGTGGTCTACCTTAGATTCCACATACTAAGTTGCTTGGTCTATGATGATGGTCTATTCCTACATATGTAATATGTTTTATATATAAGCATATTTACTTCAAGAATCATTCATGTATGCCATATTGTTATATCTTCATCTATTGCCTAATTATGCATTTTGACTATGTTGCCTATCTATTGTTGCATTGCATCATACATACTTAGTACATTCAAATATACTAACGCGTACTCTATGGCTATATGATGTTACCATGTAGGAACCAGAACCCCACTTGATCATCATCCTCCTCCACGTGGCTAGTGCGATGTCTCTAAAAGCAAGTTGGTGGGTCCTCAACTTCGAGGACATATTTGTCTTCATTTATGCTATATATAGACACTCTTTTCTTTATTGTATGCTCTGACTATGAGGGTGAGCCCAGTTGCTTGTCTTGGCGCTCGCTAAGTTCTATGTTTAGAGGTATTGTCGGACAAGTTATGTGATGATGCTATAAGCTTGACTCTCTCTTGACTCTTTGATGTTTATGATATGAAAGATGTTCCTTAGCCCCATCTTACCCCTTTTTCTATCTATTATTATTATTATTTTATTATTTTCGCGACCAAGGATGTGTAATGATATGTTAAGAGGCTTGATTGGGGTCCCTTCGGGTTCCCCATTCGCCGTGTCACATCTAGGCCCTAGGCTTGGATCATGACTAACTTAGTATCAGAGCACTAGGTTGTTAATGGTCCTCAGCATCCAATACACCACGTCGATTACAGTCTTATTCATGGTTGTGTTATGCACCATAACTATGAGTAAGAGGTCATGAGACGTTCTAGGAAATGTTTCCCTTCTTCTTACTCTATGTTATTCTTTATACTCTATGTTGTGATATATAAGTTAAGGTAAGGTGTTCCCCCCTAATGATTGTTCTTTGCTATGCTAGATCATGCCTAACGTAAGAGGAAGAAGAGCCCGCACACGCGAGGAACAACCGACTATTGATGAGCTCCAGGATTCTCTTACTTTGCTAGTTCAAGTTGTGGCTAATCAAATCAACCAAGGGGCCCAAGCCCCTCATGCTCTTGCTCCAACATCTCGGGTGAGAGACTTTATGTGGATAAACCCATCGGAGTTCAATAGGTCTAAGATGGATGAGGACCCTCAAGAATTTATTGATGAGGTTCACACAGTGTTGGCTATCATGGGTGTGAGGTCAGAAGAGAAGGTGGAGTTAGCGGCTTACCAACCCAAGGGGTAGCTCAAATACGGTACACTCAATGGAAGGAGGAGAAGGGGAAAAATAATTTGGTTCTACGTATGGTGGCTTTCCTCAATCGATTCTTCCCACTTGAGCTTAGGGAGGCCAAAATGATGGAGTTCATGAATTTGAAGCAAGGATCTATGAGCGTGAGGGAGTATGCCCTCAAGTTTAACCAACTTTCAAAATATGCTCCACACTTGGTTGCGGACTCGAGGTCTAGAATGAATAAGTTTGTTATGGGTGTATCCGATTTGGTGAGTGAAGAATGTCGTACCGCCATGTTGATTAGTGACATGGATTTGTCCCGCTTGATAACTTATGCCAAATAATTGGACGAGGAGAAATTGAGGAAGAGGAGGGTTCAGAAGGCCTAGTGGGCCCGTTATGGCAAGTTCCAAAGTCACAAGGGTGGCCGGTTTCACCAAGGCCAAGGGTTTTCTCATGCTCCTAGTGGGAGATTTTTCAATGACTAGCCAAGGACCCAAGAGGGTAGTGGTGTGATTCCTAGACCCATGTGTCCAAAGTGTGGTAGGGGCCATGGTGGCCCATGCTTGAGGGATACCAATGCTTGTTTTGGTTGTGTGGAAATGGGCCACAATATGATTGATTGTCTATGAAATCGCAACAAGGGTAAGGATGTTCGTCCTCAAGGCCGGGGTGCAAATGTGGTTCCTTTGGGGAAATGAGGCCAACTTTGTGGTGCCACAAGGCACAATCATTTTTATACTCTCCATGGAGGCAAGGGGTTGACGAGGTGCCCGATATCGTCACCGGTATATAAAACGTCTTGGTTTTGATGTGATTGATAGACTCTTTCTTTTGTTACTCCTTTTATTGCCAAAAATTCTCATGTTGATCCTGAATTATTGTGTGATTCTTATGAGGTGTCTACTCCCATTGGTGCATCTATTGTTGCTGAAAAGGTCTATAGAAATTGTCTCATTTGCATCTTGCATAAAATATTTCTATGTGATCTTGTTGAGTTAGATATGGTTTATTTTGATGTTATTCTTGGGATGGATTGGTTGCATGCATATTATGCCTCCATTGATTTGTAGAATCCATAGGGTCAAACTCCAATTCCCAAATGAACCCGTCCTTAAGTGGGAGAGTCATGATGTGGTGGTCAAGGGTAGGTTAGGCTCTTGCATTAAAGCCTAAAAGTTTATCTTTAAGAGGTATCTCTGTCATCTTGTGAGGGTTGGGGATGTAGAGTCCAAAGCCTTCCTATAGAGTTTGTTTCGGTGATGAATGAGTTTCTTAATGTCTTTCCAAATGATCTTCCTGGTGTTCCTCCTGAAAGAAAAATACGCTTTGGTATAGACCTCCTTCCTGATACTCAACCCATTTCTATTCTCCCTTACCGTATGACCCTGGTGAAGTTAAAGGAGTTGAAGGAGTAATTGGTGGATTTATTGGAGAAGGGTTTCATTAGGCCTAGCGAATCACCTTGGGATGCACCGGTGTTGTTTATGAAGAAGAAGGATGGGTCACTTAGAATGTGTATTGACTACCGACAACTTAATAAGGTCAGCATAAAGAATACGTATCCTCTATTATGGATTGATGATTTGTTTGACCAACTTAAAGGGGCTACTCATTTCTCTAAATTGATCTTCGGTCCGGTATCATCAAGTGAAGGTGAGGGAGTGTGACATCCCCAAGACGGCCTTCCAAACTAGGTATGGGCATTATGAATTTGTGGTTATGTCTTTTGGGTGGACCAATGCACTGGCCATCTTCACGGATCTTATGAATAGGTTCTTTAAACCCTACATTGATCTGTTTGTGGTGGTTTTCATTGATGATATTTTGATCTATTCTCATAGTGAGTAGGAGCATGTGACTCATCTGAGGGTAGTGCTGAAAGGATTGAGGGAAGAGAAGTTGTATGCTAAATATGAGAAGTGTGAGATTTTGGTTGAAGGAGGTTGCCTTTCTAGGTGATATGGTGTCGAGGGATGGTGTTAAGGTGGATCCTAAAAAGACGGATGTGATTAGAAATTGGCCTAGACCATTGACCCCATGGGACATTAGGAGCTTCTCGGGCTTAGCGAGTTACTACCGGAGGTTTGTGAATGGGTTCTGTTCTATTGCTTCTCCCATGACTAAGTTGACTCAAAAGAAGGCTAATTTTATAAGGACCAATGAGTGTGAAAATGGTTTCTAAACCTTGAAGGATAATCTTGTCTCCGCTCCTATCTTGTCTCTACTAGAAGAGTTTGAAGGGTTTGTTGTGTATTTGATGCCTCCTAGATTGGTTTGTGTTGTGTGTTCACACAAAATTGTATGGTGATAGTCTATGCTTCTAGGCAACTCAAAGTTCACGAAAAGAATTATCCTGCTATGATCTTGAATTGGCCGCCGTGGTTTTTGCTTTGAAAATTTGGCATCATTATTTGTATGGGGTGCATGTTGATGTGTTCACCCATCATAAGAGTTCCAATATGTGTTCACTCAAAAAGATCTCAACCTGAGGAAAAGAAGGTGGTTAGAACTTCTTAAGCATTATGATATCAGTGTGCATTGTCATCCCGGTAAGGCTAATGTTGTGGCGGATGCTTTGAGTAGGGTGTATATGGGTAGCCTAGCTCATGTAGATGATGGGAGCAAAGAGGTCTCTAGGGAGGTCCATCGGTTTAATAGATTGGGTGTTAGGTTGGAAGAGGTTAATAATGGTGGTATTATGGTTATTGATGGTTCAAAGTCTTCCTTAGTTGATAAGGTAAAAGCAAAGCAAGATCTTGATCTCTCCTTGTTAGAATTGAAGACCTTGGTGAGAGAGGGCAAGGTGGAGGTTTTCTCCCAAAGGGGAGATGGTGCCCTTAGGTACCAAGGTAGGTTGTGTGTGCCTTGTGTTGATGACTTGAGAGAGAAGATACTTGATGAGGCTCATAATTATTCCTATTATATTCACCGTCGTTCTACAAAGATGTATAGGGATTTGAGGGATGTGTTTTGGTGGGGAGGTATAAAGAAAGACATTGCCAAATTTGTATCTAGTTGTCATAGTTGCCAACAAGTCAAAGATGAACACCAAAGGCCAGGTGGCCTAACCCAATACATAGAGATTCCTACTTGGAAGTGGAAGGAAATTAACATGGATTTTGTGGTTGGGTTGCCTAAGACTAGAAAGCGTTTTGATTCTATTTGGGTTGTTGTTGATAGAATGACAAAGTTGGCTCATTTCTTACCTGTTAAGACTACTTATGGTGCCAAAGACTATGTTAAGTTGTACCTTCATGAGTTGGTGAGATTGCATGCGGTGTCCTTGTCTATCATATCGGATCGTGGTGCTCAATTTACTTTATACTTTTGGAGGTCCTTCCAAAGGGGTCTTGGGACCAAGGTAAAGCTTAGTATGTCCTTTCACCCTCAAACGCCTGGCCAAGCCGAAAGTACTATCCAAACTCTTGAGGACATGCTTAGAGCTTGTATTTTGTAGTTCAAGGGTAGTTGGGTTGATCAGCTTCCATTGATTGAGTTTGCTTATAACAATAGCTATCATTCTAGCATTGGTATGGCTCCTTTTGAGGCCCTCTATGGTAGACATTGTAGATCACTGGTTAGGTGGCTTGAAGTGGGAGAAATGGCTTTGTTAGGTCTAGATATGGTTATGGAGGCTATGGAGAAGGTATGGTTGATTAGGGAAAGGTTGAGAATAGCCCAAAATCATCAAAAGTCCTATGCCGATGTGAGTGGAAGACGACTTGAATTTAAAGTTGGTGAGTAGGCCTATTTGAAGGGGTCACCTATATAAGCTGTGGTTCATTTTGGTAAGAAGGGTAAATTGAGTCCAAGATTTGTGGGTCCTTATAGGTGTTGAGGAGGATTGTTAAAGAGGCATATGAGTTGGAGTTGACTAGTGAAACGGACTTGGTTCATCCGGTGTTTCATGTATCAATGTTGAGGAAATATGTAGGTAACCCGAATGTTATTGTTCCATTTGAAGTTGTGGGTGTTGTTGAAGACAAATTAACTTATGAAGAAGTTCCAGTAGAGATCTTGGATAGACAACTGAAGAGGTTGAGGAACAGAAATGTTGTTTTCGTTAAGGTCCTTTGGAGGAATCAACAAGTTGAAAGTGCTACATGGGAGGCTGAAGCGGACATGAAAAAGCGAAACCCCTATGTTTTCCATTATACGCAAGCCTAAGGTACTAATTCTAAGTCTTCTATGTGATTTTATGTGTCATGTTTCAGCCCCAATGCCATTTGCATGCATTCATGTTTATACTGACAAAGTTCATGTTGAATTTTTCTTTACACTTATGTTGAGATTTTGAATGTCTTTTAAGTGTGTTGATGCATTTTTGTTGGGGCTGATTTCTTCATGATTACTCTTTTTATATATATTTCTTTGAAATTTGGAGACAAATGTTCCCAATGGGGAGATATTGAAACGACCCCAAAAGTGCCTTAAAATGTGTCACGAAAGTGCTCGAAATCATAATTTTCATATATCTCAAAATTCGTGCGTGATATCAAAAATTCGACTTCATATTCTTGATCAGGGGGCGAAATCGAGTGGGAAATGGGTCTAACCTTGATTTTTGATCAACCAAATCACAATTTCAATTTTCCAAAATGCAAATTCCAGAGAGCATTTCCGCGCCCCTGGCACGACGCAGCCAAGGCACGGCGATGCCTATTTTTGACTGTTTTGTTTGCTTGATCCAAGACTTTTGGGTCTTGGGCCTAAGTCTTCCTACACATGAAAATAACTATACTTAGTCATTTTTTAGAAATTCCCCAATACTCTCTCAAACACTTAGACAAATATTTCACCCCAAAATTCAAGTCCCAAAACTCATCCGGATCTTAAGGATTTCACCCAAGCTTCAAGTCTCCTCTTTTAATCTTCATCCAGTAATTCTCCAAAGCTAAGGTATATAGGTTTCAATCATTTGGTCCTTTCACCCATGGTGCTCAAGCTTCTTTTTTACCTAATTACAAGTTTCTAAGTTTATGTTACTTATGGGTCTTCTCTTATGAATTTGATTATGAACTATGTTGGGGTTTTGTAAAAGTATGAGTTTTTATGTATAATGCATGAGGGTGTTACCAAGTGTTGGTGGGTGGTTTTACATTGAATTTAATTGCATGATTTCACTCTTGAATTGCATGTTTTACACTAGCATTACACACCCACCAAGTGTTTGATGAAATGTCCAATTAATGTATCTTGAGTTATTGAAGGCCTAATGCTTGGCATATGAGTTTAAGTGACTTTATGATAATGAAAGGATGATTGTATTTGTTTATTCATGAGAAATATGTATTGTGTTGTGAGTTGACCATAGCCAATTGAGGGGTGATGCCTCAATCACCTCGGATGGGGTGGTAAGCCATCAACCGATTGAGGGTTTGGTATCCCAATCTCTTTCGACGGAGGGTGGTCATTTCCGCCAACACATTGAGTGGTTGGTATGTCAATCACCTTTGATGTGGGGTGGTAAGTCATCAACCAATTGAGGGGTTGGTACCTCAATCACTTCCGGCGGAGGATGGACATGTCCGTCAACCAATTAAGGGGTTTGTACCTCAATCACTTCTAAAAGGTGGTCTACCTTAGACTCCAAGTACTAAGTTACTTGGTCTATGATAATAGTTTATTCCTACACATGTAGTATGTTTTATATATAAGCATGTTTACTTCAGATATCGTTCATGCATGTCATACTATTATATGTTCATCTATTGCCTAATTATGCATTTTGGCTATGTTGCCAATCTATTGTTGCTTTAAATCCTACATACGTAATATATTCAAACATACTAATGCATACTCTATGCCTACATTATGTTACCATGTGGCAACCGGAGCCCCACTTGATCATCCTCCCCCTCCACGTCGCGAGTCGATATCTCTCAAAGAAAGTTGTTGAGTCCTCAACTTCAAGGACATACTTCTATTGATTTATGGTATATATAGACTCTAATTTCTTTATTGTATGCTTTGACTATGAGGGTGAGACCGGTTGCTTGTTTTGGCTCCCGCTAAGTTCTATGTTTAGAGGTGTTTGTTGGACAAGTTATGTAATGATTCTATAAGCTTGACTCTCTCTTGACTGTTTGATGTTTATGATATGAAACATATCCCTTAGCCCCGTACGTCACGACCCAAAACCTAGGGCCTAGGTGTGACATGGTGAATGAGAACCCGAAGGCCCCCAAACAAGCCTCTTAAATCATAATTGCACATTATAGGCTTAAATGGTAAATGGCAAATAGATGATAATGAAATATGGGGAATGGGACTAAGGGACAATTTCTAACCATAAGCGGAAGTATAAGTTAAATAGTTTCAAACATAACAAGTAAAGCAATAGTCTAGACACGCCTCTAAATGATGACAATAAACAGACCAAGAATACAAGTCTAGGGTCCTCAATGCTAAGTAAAAATGAAAGTACGTCAAATATCTGAATAACAAAGGTAAAGCTTGAAGATAAGGGTTCTGTTCCCAATGAATGGGAACTCACCAAAGCTCAAAGTCTTCACGAGCAATCTAGCCACGCGGAGGATGATGAGGTAGATCGCCTGTCCCTACATGATTATAGCATATAGGCAAAAATGTTGTTGGTACTTTGGAATGTACTAAGTATGCAGGTATGCAATGCAACAAGTAAATATAATGACAAAGAATATTTACCCAATATGACAAACTTCAAGCTTAAACAACATATTTAGTTCCAAAGTAAAGCGTAAAGTATTGCCATGAAAATGCATAGAGAAGCACATAAGAAAATAAGTGTGGTAGTAAGACCATAACCGACAAAATCATATGAGCTATAATATGGAATACCGATCTCATACTCTACACCGGCCAAAGAGTGAGTCAACTTGCTAGGGTATAACTCTAGAAACAAAAATACTAAATGGATCCACTTGTTAGAAAGCCTAAAAAGGCATAATCATAATATCCTACGGTGGCACGTAGTTATGAGATTAGAAGCTTTATATAAGACCCCGTAGGTCAAGTTCCACTCCTAACTCATTCGGTGCTAAGTCAAAATCCCACGGAAACGAACAATGCATATTACAAAAAATCAAAACTTAATTTAGTTCGAAAAGTCATAACTTGTAAAATAAATCATATTCAAACTTGTACTTAGAATAGCTCATTAACAAAGATTCAAATGAAACTGAATGGGTCTTAAGTCACCCAGTATCATTTCATACTTGTATCTACTTATTCTTGTCCAAAATCATAAGTTCATATTATGCCATGAAAGCCAAATATCCAAAGTTCATAACTCAACTTAA
>JAPFFP010046899.1:0-10685 GCA_026153255.1 Solanum medicagineum | reverse complement strand
GCCCCAACGGCCTAGTCATATGCATTCCCGTTCGACTTATTATCACTATTTAGCTATTTTAAAGCATGCTAGAGGTAGGAATCCCATGTGACCAGCGTAAGTAAACGTGTAGTACGAGTTGGTTCTCCCGGGCCTTATCGGCAACGGGTGCCAATCCACCCTAACGGGGCATGGGGTGTGACAAGGTTCCTTTACCGGTCTATCCCCCATCAACAATCACATGTTAGTTGGAGTAGGGGCATCCAAACCAAGCTTCTTGTAAACCACAAGAGGTATCAAATTGATACTTGCACCCAAATCACAAAATGCCCTTGCGAACTCCACATCTCTTATAGTGCAAGGTATAGTGAAAGCACCTGAGTCTTCACGCTTTTGAACCAAGGACTTAGTAGTGATAGCACTATAATGTTGAAGCTCTTAAGAAAGCTCCCGAGTCACTATACGCGTTTTAGTAACCAAACCCTTCATATACGTTGCATAACCCAGCATTTTCCCCAAATCTTCAATAAGAGGTATGTTGATGGATAGTTGCTTTAGAATAGAGAGAAACTGTTTGAACTTGCCTTCCTCCTCCCTCTTTTTGAGTCTTTGAGGGAAAGAAGGAGGAGGCCTTGGGACGACCTTATACCTTTGTGTTGCTTGAGCTACTTCACTTACCCCATCATTGACACATTCATCTCTTTCAACCACATCCTTTTCTGCAACTATCTCCTCACGAACATCTTCTACTTCAACCAGCATAGGAGGGTCAATGGTGTTTTTGCCACCCGTAGCAATAATCGCCTTATATTGCCCTTCATTCTTTGGGTTTTGAACTGTGTTGCTAGGCAATTTACCCTTTTGACATTGATTCAACTGAGTTGACACTTGACGAAATTGTTGCTCAAGCTATTTAATAGCCACAAAATGAGACTCTATCTTTTGATTAATACTTGAAATATCAGATTTCATACCCCTTAGAGTTTCATCTTATGCCTCGACACTCTTCAACAAACAATCAAACATCTCCTCGATTCTAGAATTATTGTATCAGCGTGTCGATTATGTGGTGGCACCTATGGACCATTTCTAAAACCATCTCTTCAAACCCAATCGACTTTTGGACCTCTGTTCCTTTCATGATAACCACTTCGATTGTCTCTATAAGCTTCATCTCTTCCATAGTTCTGACCTTGGTTTCCTTGACCTTGACGCTAACAGTCCTGATTGGACCCTTGGGTATTGGTCCAGAAACCCCCCGTCTGAATCATTCACAAAACAAGCATCCTACTCAAAATAGACTCCTCATACATGGGTGCACGTAGAGGTTGATGAACCATCGCATTTACTCTTTGTTGACTCTGCTTGATCACCACATCCGTGCTTGTGTGAAGCTGAGCAAGTTGTTGCATAATCTACTCATTGATCTTGACTTGCTCTGAACCAACATTGATAGCACATGAACTCCTCATAGAAGCTCTATCCCATTGTCCCCATGCCTGATTTATCTTGACCACTTGCTCCATACGTTCGTCGATCCTTACAAATAGTTGATCTAAAAACATGCCCCTCATAATGGTGTCGGCACAGGTTTGACTATTCTCATCAAGGGCACGGCAGAAGATCTCTACCAAGACATCATCAACTATCTTGTGGTCAGAGACGCTCCTCATCCACTTAATAAACCACTCCCATGTAGTGCTAATTGAATCACTAGAAAGTTGCTCAAAGTTGTTGGTCTAATCCTTTAACTTGAGCTTCTCCGATCTAGGGAATTACCTCTCTGAAAAGGCCTTCTACAAATCCACACAACTAGTGATTGAACTCTATGGGAGATCAGATAGTCATAATGCAGCGTTGCCTATAAGAGATAATGAGAACATGAAGTCCCACACTTCCATAGACAAATTTTGTGTTTCCATCACACTCTTGCAAACAAATGCAACATTGTGCAAGTGGCTATGTGGATCCTCTTATGGTAGGCCCATAAATAACCAACGGTTTTGCAGCATTTGAAGTAACCCCCTGGAAACTGTGAACTTTGTGTCTGCCGATAGTGGTGGCAACAAAATAGCTCCCATCACATCTATAGCCATAGGGTTCAACCTATACTGATTCCATACGTAAGCATTGTCATTGAAATCCCGAGGTTGTGGAATATTCTCCAAAGGAGGTGGGTTTTCATTTCGATCATCATAGTTAACATTCTGATTCAAGGCTGCATTATTTGCGATGTTAGCATTTTCTTGGGCCATTGTTCTTGTAATTCTTTGAATCTTTGGATCAAGTGGAGTTAAGGGATTGCCTTGACCCTTGGTGTTGGGAATACACTACTAGTCTACCTTGCAAAGAAACAAAACAAAAATAAAAATAAAAGTAAAATACAAGGAAACTAAGGATTAACACTTGAATTACAATTACTAGTGAATTCAATTAAGTCTAGTCATATTCCCCGACAACGGCGGTATAATCTTTGATCAGACCTAAGTTACACATCTCTTTTGGAGGATAAATAGGTCGTTATCAAATATAATACCTAACCAAATTTAGGGTTGAATCCCACAGAGAATACAGACAGTCAAACGAATTCACCGATATGCAATTCAAGTAATTAATAACTCAATTCCCTGAAGGGGGGTTTGCAATGTTAAACAAGAAAAAATAAACTAAACTAACTATCACAACAGACAATCAATAATGGAGAGCAACCTAGGTATTTTGTTCCCATGATTCACCAACTAAATATTCCTGGGTAACCCAATTCTTGACTAGAGTATAGCATGCAGGACGGTAATTTAAGTTTACCAAGCCCTTTGGTCAAAGGTGAGAGGCAAATTTCACTACGTTACTTGGCCCATCTCCCATAGTCTGCAATACTAACCATTACCCATAGTCCCAGTCAACCTCTCCTTGGCCCAGTTCAGTTGATTAGACGAGAACACATCATTGAATCCTGTTAATCTCTTTTCCTATTCATTACCACCTGAGTCGGGAAGGTAACACTAGGCAAGTTCTAATGTTGGCCACCACTAGAAAACGTGGAAAATGAAGAGAATTGATTAATACATTCAAATACTCATTCCAAGAATTACAAATAACCAGGTTTATTTGGTTAGATCTTCATAGTTCCACAAACCCAAGTTGTGAATTTAGCTATTCATGCTATGTCCGGATGAAGAAATTGTGAATAGAGAAAACATAATTAAACACTCAGCCAATTGAATTGAAGAACAAGCAAATCCAAAATTAATTGACAATAACAAGATTTGAAGATCCAACTAATTCATAAGTGTATTCTCCTCCAACAATTAAGGTCTCCAAGTATAAAATCTTAAAGGTACTTTCTAATGACGTTCTCTCCTGTCCTCCCCCAAAAAATAACCTAAAAGGTACTATTTATAATAATTATACTTAATTCCTTCAAAAAAAAGAAAAATTGGTCGGCGACTTTCTACGACAGGTCCTTACGACTCATAAAATGATTTACGAGTCACAATCGTGGTCTCATATTCAGCTTCTTGAATTATGGACTTCACTGCCATGAATCCATATTACCAATCATACACTGATACACGGCATTCATATTGCACTCTCGTAGACTTCATCTGCATCAACTGGTCCTTCACCGAAAATCTTCACAAAACCTTTCTATACGAATCTTAGAGTGATCTACGACTCGTATAGAGGTCTCGTATAGCTAAACTTTAGAAATAATATTTCACTGGAATTTGCCACGAAACCCTTCTCTACGTTTCGTAGAATGCTCTACGATCCCTACAAGAAAAAAGACTTTTAACGATCATTTCTTAACAAAGGGAAATAAATTCGATCGTTATAAATACACTTATGGTGACTAATTTTTTCAATCGTTATAGATATACTTATAGCGACTAAATTTTTCTTCGGTCATTATAAATACACTTATAGTGAAAAAAAAATTTTAGTCATTATAAATACACTTATAGTGACCAAATTTTTTTCTCGATCGTTAAAGATAAATCTTAATCCAACATTAATGAGGGGGTAAATTTCAACATTAAAAAACATAACATCCCGTCATTAAACATATAAGTTAGTGTAAAAATATATCTTAATTAATATTAGTGCAAAGAGATCAGACCAAATCATGTTATAAGTATAACAAGTGGCGTTTTATTAATCATTCCACCATTCTGATAAGAATCCTCCATCTTTTATAATTTGCATATTTCATAAGTAAAAAAATTAATAAAAAGAAAAAAATTTAATGTATTATTTTCTAATAACTCTATCCGTCATTCTTATTATAGTCAATTATATTAAATTTTAAAATATTATAAAATCATTTAGTTACAATCTTTTTGGCACAATATTTTCTAAGGAGTTTCTATGTATGCTTTTATTTTGAGAGACAATTTATTCATATTTGCTTGACCTTTTTAACAACGCAAGATGAAGTAGGTCAAAACAAAAAATTGTAATGAAACAAAAATGAAAAATAGAAGTAATAATATTAAACATATAATTATGAGCTCATGAGATTAATTTAAGGTAGAAAAGTTATATAAATTAATTGGTGGTAAGTAATTTCCTCAAGAGGATAGATGTTTTACCACTTGCAAATTACCTCTATCAATAAACTTAAGAATCAATATTCAGTAATAATGTTTCTTCTAATAAAAAAATTATATAGTGTCGACCTTTTTTTCATTATTGGTTGTGAAACTAACAGGTGTATACAAAGAAAATTCATTTGTTTGAGTCAGAAAAGTATAAAGTGAAATTTTACAAACAGAAAATTTAAAAAATTTTACATAACATATAATCAACTACTAAGTTAATAAAAAATCATGATTCGTTTATTATTTAAAATTTAAAATGATACAATTGATTTCTATCTCATAATATTTTAATGATATTAAATTATTTATATTAGGTGAATACGATTAGTATAAAAAGTGAAACTAAAAGAAGTTAGGGGTTTTATCCCTGAAGCAATGTGCAAAAAGTCAATAACTTAAGATGCAAAATACAAAACAAATAACTTTTTGTCTAGAACTATAAAGCCTGATTTTCTTTTTATTTGGTTATGAGAATAGAAACAAATTTTATATTTCATTGTAGTTAATTTTTTATTTTGCGAAAAAGAAAAAAAAGAAGATAATGCAGCTAAAGAACCATCCTCAAAGAAAGTGTAAAGCAGTACAAACAACGAAAATTTTTTGAAGCGCAGGAAGAATGCATTTCATATTTCAAAAATTATTTAAAGATATTCTAGTTTTTCTTTTAGTAAGAGTTAAAAATATAATATCATACAATTGTATGTCAATATTTTTGTAATATTACAAAATATCATTTTTTATATAAATATAATCAATTTGTATGTTTTCATCTGTGCATGTATTTGTATGTGTTGTATATATGCACTTCTATTGATCTGATTTGTGGTTATAATTAAGTTTTAATAACTAGAACAGAAAGGAGCCTTGGAGTAACTCGTAAAGTTGTTGTCATGTGACCAGAAGGTCACGGGTTCAAACCTTGGTAAAATTCTTTGACATAAATGCAAGGTAAGGCTGCATACAATAGATTCTTGTGGTCGGGCCCTTTCTCGGAAGTGCATCGGGCTTGCCTTTTTTTAATAACTAGAATATCAATTAGTGAAGGAAAAATCTAGTTGCTGATCAAAAGATGTATAATGACCGAATTTTTGTCATCTTGTTAAAGTTTTTTTAAGGACTGAATTTTTATCATCGTAAAAGTTTTTTTAACGATCGAATTTTTGTCAACGTTAAAACTTTTAACGACGGAGCTTTTAACGACCGGTGTCAACAAGATTTTTACAGATTGTTATTGACTAATAACGGTCGAATTAATACTTTTAGCGAAGGAGTTTTCCCTCGTTAAAGACCTATTTTCTTGTAAACTACGGGTCGTAAAACCACCTTCGTAGTTTCTTCTACACTTAGAAATTTTTCAGTCTTCACGACCCTATAATGAGACCAAACCATGAACAATAAAATAAATTATGACTTATCTTGTTTGTTCGTAGTTCAACTTCAGAAACCAAACTTCCATCAACCAAAGTCCTCAAATTACAAACCCATTTTATGGTCCATAGTTCCATTTACAAACCATATATCTTACGTAGTCCCATCCATAAGACCTGTTTACGACTTGCGATTTGAACTACAAGCCATAAATAGGACTTGTACTTTGGTCTTTACTATTTTCAGTTTCATTTCTTCTGCATTTTCTAAGTTAAAGATCCTTACACTCATCCTCTCACCTCTATAACTGCTAAACCCTACAATATTAAATCTATTTTCACTAAATCCTTCTTGAACCTATCATTGATTTCTAAGAAGACTATCTAACATGAAGTTTGTCATGTGTTGTGGATTTACGATATTTTTTATGCTTAATACATAATATTTGTATATGCTCTCTAGCGTGTTTTAGTAGATTTGATATGATTTTAAGTTATTTTGCTGAAAAATAGGAGTAGAAAGCTAAATATAGAATTTCATATGTGCAAGTAGAATTTTGACATTCTTCGAGCCAGTTAATGGTCCATGGTTCAATCCACAAGTCATCGATGGTAGTCATATATGAGATCTAAACACTTTAAAAAGACGATTTCTATATAGGCAATGCACTAGTTCTAAAAAAATTTATAAGTCATAGAGTCAATTCATAGTTAAAGTTCAAAGATAGGGAGAAATTACCTGATCTCTATGACTGAGAAGAAAGTGTCACAGAATGGTTTACAAATCCTAAAACGCATTTTGTAGTTGAGATTAGAGAAGTTGTACAGTAAAACTTGATTTCTACGAGAGGAGTTCATGAACTGTAGAATATTTCACAGATGGTAAAACTTATTAGTGAAAAAAGTCCTGAGTCTGTTACACCTACCATCTATGAAGTCAAAGTATGAATCATGTAAACAACTAAGACCCATAGATTGGATCAAAAAAGTTATCGATTTTAGTTTTTCTAATTTTTATTTGGATAGAATTTTGATATCTATAGATAGACTTTCTAAGTTTTATTTTATTCCTTATGGTGCATTTTTTACTATTTTCGATGAAAAAGGAGGATAAACTCATGCTTTAACTTTTATACTTGATTTTTAGAGCTTAATTGCACATTGTTTATTGATGTTTGTCTTTCGATTTCAATTGAAGATTTTGAATTTTGCCATCTTTTTAATGATATTAAAAGGAGAACAATAAGAGTTGTGTAATGACCCTACAGGTCATTTCGATGATCCTATGAATATTTTATCAGTTTGAGTATTTGCGTAGTGACCGTGGATTAATTATGACTTATTGGCATAGATTGTTCAATCGTTGGGTGACACGCTTGACATTTATGCAGTGTTTCGAGTTAAAGGAGAGATTGTAATCGTAAAATGAATTTTCTACAAAAGTCCTAGTAAACGGTCTCAAAGTAGAATTTTGACGATTCCATTAGCTCTGGAATGGCCCATTTAGACTGGGAGCATCGTTGGTGCAATTATATTGAGTCTAGTTTTCGAAAACATTGACATGAAATTTCTTATCTGTTGAATCCAGTGGTCATGTCCTAGTGTCTGAGACCCGAGAGTCGCGCTCTGTGGTCCGAGTCCGGTGACCACGACTAAGATGTCGGGTGGCTGATGTCGATTCCGAGGTCTGAGCATCATTTGATTATTCGTGGGTTCGAGGCCCGTTGACTATTCCTGGGTTTGAGGCCCAATTGATTATTCTTTGGTTCGAGGCCCAGTTGATTATTCTTTGGTTTGAGGCCCTACTGATTGTGTTAGGGGGATTCTTTCTCCCGCGCGGGATATGTCCCCCTGTTATATATATTGTCAGACCATCTGGCCCTAGCCGACTGCCCCGACCGGAGGCCAGGTTGGGAAGGGGGTTCGAGGTCCCGTGTGACTATTAGGGGTTCAAGGCCCCGGTGTGATACTAGTTATTGGATGGGTCGAGGACCCGATTGATTTCCTATGGATCCATACATCTATACATACCCTGATTGTGTATGGGTGTACCCTTTGAGCTTATGGGGGCTCAGGGGTTGTCAGGCTTAGACACTAAAGCCTTACACCTGTGTATAGCTGACCCCTGGATCATGTGATATTGGGAGTTGGGTTTCGTGGTGGTTTTGTGAGTTTCTTAGTGATTCTATCAGCTAGGTTGTGCATGGGTGTACCTTTTGGCCTTATGGGGGCCTAATCGGCGTACAGGCATAGATATTAGGGCCTTACACCCACATACAGCACTATGTCTCAGTCTAATGACATCTAGTTTGGGCCTAGTTGTAATGACCCGTTAGGTCATTTTGAGAATCAGTCCTCTTGATTTCTTACAAGATTTATCTTGAAATATTTTAAATGGGTATTTTGGACTATTCAGTAACTATGACTATTTAATTTATGGGTAAATTTAGATAGCTAGTTTAACTAGGAGACTAAATTGATAACTTATTAAATATCCTATACCACTTAGTATATATAGAAAAAAAATAATTAGTTATTAGGATTTAATTCTTTTAATATAATTTGAAAGATAAATTGAAAGAAAATAAAAGGAAGGTATTTAGAGGGGTTTGGAATTCAGCGAGAACAAGCAGAACCAGGTAATTGCTAACCCAATTATATAATGTCATATATGTTGTAGGGGGCAGGATTAAAGTATATATTACTATATCGATTGTGTTGTTATACTCGAGCATAATAAGAAAAAGGAAAAAAAACCGACGTGTGGGCCATGGAACATTAGTGGTGTGGTTGCGGGAAAGTTTGTAACTTTGACAAATTTGTAATAGTTGATATGGTTACTGACATATTACTAGAGGTTCAATTATATGTTATTTAATGGAGGTTATATGGACTATGTTATAGGCACGTTACAGTCCTTTATGTTTGTTTAGTAGTTATACTTATTGTTGGACATATTTTGAGGTTTCGAGTATGGAAATTTCATATATTATTTTGAGGAATCAATATTTAACTTTAGATGTGATTATAAAAATTTTAATGAGTTTTTGGGTCTAGGTTAAACATATAGTAGTTTGGGTATTGTTGGTTTTGAAATCTTATTATGGTAATTTATTTAACTAGATTGTGATGCTATGGATTCCATTCGGAAGGGGAAGGCTCAAGTGCTTGATTGACTGTCTTTGGCTAAGGCAAGTGAATTTCTTAACCTTTGTTAAGTATATAGAATCTTGTGCTTCTTGTGTGAGGTGTTGAGAATGATTTTGAGGTATTGAGTTAGTGTTGATGTTGTACCAAACTATGTTGTTGTGAATTGTGCATTGTATTAAAATAAGTCATTTCTCATTATTGTGTAAACATGCCTATTTGCATTGACTTTTTTTACAAGTATTCTGTGAACTGAAAAAGAATGAGAATTAAAGAGGATGTACCATATTCGAGGGTCGTGTCGCACGCCGCGACGGATGCTATGATTCGAGGGTCGTGTCACACGCGCGACAGATACTATGATTCAAGGGACGTGTCGCACGCCACGATGGATACTATGATTTGAGAGACGTGTCGCATGCCTCGACGGATATTATGATTCGAGGGTCGTGTCGCACGCCGCGACAGATGCATGGACTAGAAGTCCCCCATGGGTCTCAGACTGTGAGACAGCGAATGTGTATCACTAGGACAGACATGCATCATGTTACTTGACATTGCATTGCATTGCATTACGTCTCATTATCATTTATAAACATGTTGCTTTTGTGAAACTTGTGATATATGCACTAGATCCCTGGTGTTGTTGATATATAATTGTTAGTGTGGTTATTGAGCTATATGCTATGTACAATGTGCACTATTATACTGGACTGATTTTATGCAGGTTGTAGTTATGGGGGTTTGGTTGGAATGTTGGGGGTACCTGTATTCTATACTACTTAATTTTGTGTTTAGCAATTCACTTGCTGAGTACCGTATGTTTGGTACCCACCCCTTGCTACAACAATTTTGTAGGTTGCGACCTGGATTGTTGTGATACTCTCTACTTTTCCTTGTCCGAGGCTTCCTGTGGAGATTGTGAGAGGTAGTTATTTGCCATCCCAGTTGACTTCTTACTCTGTTTTATGATTTTGTTCTATTCTAGAGACAACATCATTTGATACTTGTGTTTTCTTTCGAATCTATTGTAATACATTGGAAGCTTGTGCACGTGACAACCAGGTTTGGGGTATTTTTCATTAAGTTGACTTATCATCCGCAATTAAACATTCATTCTTTTTTTATAATTACGCATTTGTAACGTTATAGTTGGGTTGTAGGCTGACTTGTCTTGGTGGGATAAGACGAGTGCCATCACGCCCATTTTTGGGTCGTGACACTACTCGTGTTTTGTCAGCTAGTATCATTGCACACCACTTGGGTTGTTTCAGTTGGGGTTCGGTGATTCTCCAGTCATGCTTACTCCGTGATCAAAATTCAGATTTGCTACATTTAGTCAGTTCTCTATATTTGAGTCTTCTATATTTACAGTACTTCACTTGGTCGGCCTATAATGCCTACTGGGTGCCTGTTACTGGTACTCACCCCTACATTTTTGCATCTTCCCATGGCGCATGTCCAAGTAGTAGCCGCAGTCGCGGGGTTAGGGGTTCTGTCACGACCCAACCACTGGGCCGTGACTCGTGCCGATGAGGCACCTGAACAAACTTATCTCTCAAAACCCGATTAACTTAGCTTACATACTTTT
>JAPFFP010046898.1:0-10685 GCA_026153255.1 Solanum medicagineum | reverse complement strand
TTTCGCAAACCCTGCTGCCCCACACAAATAGAAAAACATTCAAAACCCCAAAAAAAAAAAAAAATATATATATATATATATATATATATATATATATATATATACACGCTTTCGAAGAGGAGCAAGTCTTACCAAATCATTTCAATTCATTCTTAGGCTTAAAATCTAAACACCATTCATAATAATTCATATTTAGGCTCAAATGCCAAATCATAGCTCATAGTCATAATACTTATGTATAGCAATAACTCATTCATACATACATAATGATGCAGGCACCCATAATGCTCAAATAGCCATAATTGTTGACATATATGTGATCACATTTTCTCATAACCATAATCTTGTAAAAAATCATATACTTAGCATAATTTGGGCTTAACCCACTTCATAATTTCCATAAATATCCAATGTTCATGAATGCATATGCCATGAATGATGTGAGAATAGCATGGGTAATTGAGATTCAATCTAAAATCAACAATATAATATGTAATTTAAGTGAAAATATAATTAAATCCACATTTAAAAAAATAATAGAAATCACCCATACATAAACAAGCTTCATAGGGGACGTGCATCTTCATAACTTCATAACTTAAATGAAATTCATCATGTAAGGGATTAAAGTATGTAACTTAAAATCATTAAATATGTACAACCGATACATCAATTTAATTTACTAAATCCAAATAGTGAAAACCGATTTTTAAAGAGAGCTTAAATTCATGAAATTTGATTGAAAAGATTTGAATCTCCTTGATTGGAAGGAATCAAGCATACCTTAGCTAAGGAAGGAATTCCAAGAATAAAGTTGAAGAAGATTAGGCCTTCCCTTTATTCCCAAGCTTGATTGGCACTATAGTCCTTGAGAGAAGTTTGAGAGGATATTCAAATTGAGATAAATGAATTTTATAATTAGGAACAGGGTTTAGGTCATTTTGAGGTCTTAAGAGAGCTTAGGAAGTCATAAAATACCCTTAGGAGAAGCCATAATTTCAAAAATACAATTGATGAACCAAAACTCATATTCCTTGCGAGGGGTACATAAAGATGTCTCACAGTTGGTGAAACCCTCCCGTATAGCAACTCTTAGGCAATTTTAAGGAAACTCCACATAGATTCACTTTACGAAAACGGGCATAACTTTTTCATTCGAACTCTAAATGATGTGAAGCCAGATGCGTTGGAAAGCTAATTCAAAGATCTTTTATTTGGTAGGTCTCACTACCCAACACTAGGTCCTAGACATGACACAACCAATGGGGAACCCGAAGGGACCCCTAAACAAGCCTCTTAACATATCATTACACATCATTGGTCGCAGAAGCAATTAAACAACATAATTAGATTAGAAATGAGGACAAATGGGCTAAAGAGAAACTTTCATAACATAAACATCAAAAAAGAGATTCAAGGCTCAATACATAACATGTCCAACAGCACCTCAAAAACTTAGATAGGAGTGGAGGCCGAGACAAGCAACCGGGCTCACCCTCATAGCCAATACATACATAAAAGAAAGATAATTTTATTGCATAGCATGAGATCATAGACATTGTCCCCAAAATCGAGAACTCACCAACTAGCTTGAGAGAAATCATACTAGCCACGTGGAGGAAGATGCTCAAGTGGGGCTCTGTTCCTACATGGTGACATCATGTAGGCATGGAATATATGTTAGTATATTTGAATGTACTAAGTATGTAGGATGCAATACAACAAGGGATAAGCACAATAAACAGAATGCATAACATAGGCAATGAATAAGCATATAGCAATATGGCATGTATGAATGATGCTTGAAGTAAAATCATTCTTATATACAACATTATACATATGCAAAAGCAAACCATCATCATAGAGTTTATAGTTTATCAAGGTACAAACCCCTTGATTGGTTGGTGGATCGTTGCACCCTACCACCTATGGTGATTGAGATTCAAATCCCTCAACTCGGTTATCAAGGTACAAACCCCTTGATTGGTTAGTTGAGCATCGCACCCTATCACCCATGGTGATTGAGGTACAAACCCCTCAATCCTGTTATCAAGGTACAAACCCCTTTATTGGTTATCAAGGTACAAACCAGTCGACATGATTATTCGGGCTCTTAACCCCCCGAGTAAGGCATGGTCAATGTCCAACACTATACAGGAGAATAGCATATACATTCATTCCTTTCATCATCATAAAGTCATTCAAATTATAAACATGCTTTGTACCTTCAATTCCTCAAGAAACCATAATCGGACATTTTATCAAACATTTGGTAAGTGTGAAATGCTGGTGTAAGATCATGCAAAACAAGAGTGAAATCATGCAAGAAAATTCAATGTGAAATCACCATCAGTACTTGGTAATATCCTCAAGCAATATACATCAAAATCCTTCATGAAATCCCACAATGAATCTTAGATTCATAGCTCAAACATGCTTAGATTGTCACAAGTTTATGAAATCCCAACATTGTTCTATAGTAAAATTCGTAATATGTAAGACCCATAAGTAAATCAACTTGAAATGATACAATTTAGGTAAAACAGAAGCTTGGGCTCCATGGGTGAAAGAAACCCAAGAATGAAACCCACATACCATATATCTTGAATTTCCTGGAATTGAGTTGAGAAAGAATGGAAGCTTGGAAGTGGGTCTTGGAATCTAAAACTTATTCTTGAGTTCCCTTGAATTTGTATTGGGGTCTTGGTGGAGGCTCTTGAGAGAATTTGAGAGTGTATTTCAGATGAGAGTAATGAATTTTATCTTTTGGAATCGGCTTTAGGTCTTTTGGGAGGTTAAGATAGCATTAAAAGTCTAAAAGGGTCATTAGAATAATTAGAATTTATGAAAATGCCATTAGAGAATGGATGGAAAAATGGGCAAATTGTTGCCTCACTAGAGGCTTGACTGGCCGTGTGGCACTCTACGGGTCGTGTGGAGTGCCCGTGAGACAAGATAGGCTAAAAATTGCAATTAGAACACTTGATAAAAAGTTAGCGTCAACGTCACTTTGATGAGCCACTTCACAGACAGTGTGGTGTTACACAGGCTGTGTAGTGGTACATCCAACCACGCTTAGAGAAGGAAATGTGTTCAGGCCACCCTACGCCCAAGTACCATGAGTCGTCTGCCCTCACACGGCCCGTCAAGGGTGCCCATCGTAGCACACTTGGCGAAAATCTCCCCTCATGCCAACCTTGCCTCTCTTGCACACACCGATGACCCTTCACACAGTCAGTGGCAAGCCACACAGCCCGTGCCACTGGCTGTGTCACATTACTAAGGCCAAAAATGACCTTTTCCATCCCCAAGCCATCCAAACGACTCGTCCAACAGCTCACTAGTCGTCAAGCTGTCCGTGTCACATCACTGCACGGGAGGGTCTCATGAAAATAGCCATAACTCCTTCAATTCAACAGCAGAATGAGGTGAAACCAAGTGGGTTGGAAAGATATTTCAAAGGAATTTCATTTGACATGTCGTGGGCCACCCATTCCCAAGTAGGCTAAAAGTTATTCTCATTTAGATTTGACTCTTGGATGAACTAACACCCAAAACTCAACTCGTAGGTAAGTCTTGAACTCGCCTAAGTACTAGAAGTCTCCCTTGAACCTAATACACCTCCAACCTAACCAAATGAGGCTTGAAACATAGATACATAAGAGCATGGAGTTACAAGGTGTTACGATAGGTCTTGGTCCACCCAATTCCTTTTATGCTTAGAGATATGACCCTTTTATCCATACTTGTGAGAAACCTAGCCAATAGATTCCTTTGAACTTGGGTTGATGTAGGAGACCCATGATGGCCTTAAACAATATAAATAAGCTTGACTTGAAGGCTTGAGAGAGAACTTAGCTTGAACTTGGAATTCCATACTTAGAAAAACTTCATGAAATCAACTCCACAAAGGGCCATATAATTCATATCAATTCACACAAGCCATGTGACCAATCATAGCCCAAAAAATGTCATTTCAAGCTTAAGGCCATTCACATGGGCCTCCACATGGTCCGTGAAGTGTCACACAGCCTGGGTGGGGTCCAAGTGTGTCGTGCCTTATCTTGAAACTCCATACCAATGACACACTCCCGAAATGTATTGTACCAGTTGAGGCAACACAGTCCGTGTGACCTCACACGGGCCATGTAGTCTCCCTTGAGACGACACTTGGTCCAAATTTTTCCAAAAATGAAATTGTCAAGTTCTAATAAAGTCGTACAATATTTGTGTCATTACACCCCCTTTGGCTAAAGCCTTTACTTCCTACTTATGTACATCTTCCTTCAATTAGAGTAAGACAGGATCTTCGTGTTGCTTCTCCTTTACCTCCACTATAAGGGATATTGTAGACACATTATGCACAAGTACCCCACCTTTGCTGCATTGATCGAGTTGAACTCCAAATCACGCTAGTCTATGTGCCTCTTTAGCCAACTCCTTCTTCTCTTCTTCCATATGACCAGTGCTCCCCATAGACAACCTGCTAGGAGCATCAACAACCACATTAGCTTTACCTTGGTGGTAGAGGATGCTTGTGTCATAGTCCTTGAGTAACTCAAGCCATCTCCTCTGCCTTAGATTAAACTTCTTCAGGGTGGAAAACATATAGTAGGCTCTTATGATCTGTGAACACATCGACATGTGCTCCATATGGATAGTGGCACTATAGTTTAAGAGCAAACACCACTGCTGCAAATTCTAAGTCGTGTGTGGGATAGTTCTTCTCATGCAATTTAAGTTGCCTGGAAGCATAAGAAACAACTTTACTCTTTTGCATCAGTACACGTCCCAATCCCACTCTTAAGGCATCATAATAAATAACAAACCTGTCAACTCCCTCAAGCAAGGTCAACACTAGGGCAGTAATTAACCTATTTTCAACTCTTGGAAACTTTTCTTGCACTCATAAGACCATTGAAACTTGACCTTCTTCTGAGTAAGTCTACTGAACGATACAGATATGGAAGAAAGTCTTTCAACAAATCTACGACAGTAGCCAGCCAAACCCAAAAGCTTCTTATGATAATCAGAGAGGTGGGTCTTGGCCAATTTTGGACTGCCTCAATATTTTGAGTATCAACTGAACTTTTATTGCCCAAAATTATATGGCCTAAGAATGCCACAGATTTGAGCCAAAAGTCACACTTCGAAAACTTCACATATAACTCATTATCCTCGAGCGTCAACAAACCAATTCTGAGGTGATTGATATTCTCCTTCTTATCTCTGGAATATACCAAAGTATCATCAATAAACACAATCACGAATGTGTAAAGATATTGTTGGAATACTCTGTTCATCTAGTCCATCAAGGCTACGGGCACATTTGTTAGCCCAAAGGACATTACCATAAACTCAAAGTGTCCATATCGAGTTCTAAAAGTCGTCTTTAGGATGTCATATTCTCTCACTTCAAACTAGTGATAGCTTGATTTGAGGTCTATCTTGGAGAAAACAGTGGCACCTTAAAGTTGGTCAAATAAGTCGTCGATCCTCGAAAGAGGATATTTGTTCATAATTGTCACCTTATTCAATTGGTGATAATCAATACACATTTTGAGGGAACCATCTTTCTTTTAAATAAATTGAATAGTACCACACCATGGGGAAACACATAAACCTAATAAGTTCCTTATCCAAGAGATCTTTCAACTGCTCTTCAGTTCTTTTAACTCTACAGGAGCCATTTTGTATGGCGAAACAGAGATAGGCTAGGTGTCAGGAAGAATACCAATTCTGAAGTCAATTTCCCTATCTAAAGGCACTCCAGGAAAATCTTCGAGAAATACTTTAGAAAACTCACTCATAATCAGAACCGACCCATGGGTAGGAAGCTTAACAACGTCATACTTGACTTGCACGAGATGGTAGATACATTCCTTTGAGATTAACTTTTTGGCCTTAAGGTAGGAGATAAACTTACCCTTAGGCACAATAGAATCACCCTTCCACTCTTTGGAAAGCTTATTCGGAAACTAGAATTTGACCATTCGATTTCTACAATCAACAGAGGCATAACAAGCATAAAGCCGATCCATGCCAAGAATCACATCAAAGTCAGACATATCTAATTAATGAAATCAACAAGAGTATTTTATGATGGATAGACATTACACAGTCTCTACAGATTCTTTCAGCCAAATAGACTCACCAACTGGAGTAGAAGCATCAAAGGGTTCAAGAAGACACCCAAGAATTCTATCAAATCTACTAGCCACATAAGAGAGCACAAATGATAATGTGGCACCAGGATCTATCAAAACATAGCAATTAAGAGTAATGACTCGAATCCTACCTATCACAAAATCTAGGGAGTTTTCATGATATGGGGGACTACCCATAGCATACCAATGGTTTATGGGCCTGCTTGCGCCAAAAGTAGCACCCCTCTGATATCCTCTAGATACTGGTATTGGTGTAGATGATTAGGCCTTATTAGCCCACTTTGGATAATCTCTCTTTAAATAATCATTTGGCACTTGTAGCATGCATCTCCTCCCTCATGGCACTTCCCTAAGTGTAGTTTGCAACACTTGCCACATGGTGGCTTACCTTGTGAACCTAGAGTCGCACTAGCCTATGAATAAGATCCTTGGGCTTTGAAGTTCAGAGACATCTGCTCATTCCATGTTCTAGGTGCTTGTGCACTGACTGATGAAGGCGCTGGCCCAAATTGAAACTTTCTACCATTCCCATTCCCTCTCTTGCCAACCTTATGCTGGAGGCTTTAGCCCTCTTATTTCTGATCTCCTTTCTATCTTGTTGCCTTCCTCATCAGCCTATTGCACGGATCATCATTCTACCTATTTCCATGCTGCTCTCAAGCATAGCTCCTCTCCCATCTTTCTTTGGCCACTTGTTCAACCTATAAATGTACAGGCACATCTTGTTTCTCATGTCCGCAACCATCTCTGGAGCATAGTGAGATAGTTGCATGAACTTAAGACCATATTTCTTCATTGTCATAGCGCCCTGTTTCAAATTCAAGAACTCTCTTACCTTGGCCTCCCTCAGCTCTCTCAAAAACAAGCGCCCCAAGAAACCTTCCTCAAATAGTGTCTAAGTCAGAACGGGTCACTCTCTCATCGGTTCTTCTTCCAATGGTCATACCATGGCCTAGCAACACCCTTAAACTAGTAGGCAGCCAACTCAACCCTATCAATTTCGGTCACATGCATTACCTGGAACACTTTCTATAGCTCATCAATATAGTTCTCAGGATCCTCAGTGGGCATAGACCCTATGAACATAGGTGGGTTCGGCCTCATGAATTCCTTGACTTTGGATATGTACTGCATAATTTATCTACTCGCACCTTGTCTAGCAGCAGGTGTTGTCACGGCCTGGGCTAAGGTATGGATGGCCTGGCGTAGCTCAGCATTCAAGATATCTGCCTATGGTGGCTGTTCAGGGACGGCTTAGCCTCTAGGTTTATCCTTATTCTAGGGCTCAAGTTGGTTAGCATTCTTTCTAGTCAACCGCCCTCTTCCTCTAACACCTCTTCTTGGAGGCATGGTCGCAGTTCTGCAAACGCGTAACACATAGAGTAGAAAAGAGATTTCGTAGAGTTTAACTCTATAGCACCATTCAGAATGCAAAAGAAGTGTAACCCTTCCTAACGCCCTATATCCTCTTGCTTATAAAGTACGGTGCATAATACATCCATAAATAAGACTCTACTAGACACGGTTTTATAGATACCCTATGACTCTTGAACTCACCAAGTTTGTCACACCCCGTGAGGGTACCCAAGAGACTATTGCTAGTCCCAAAGCAGATCACTTGGCCTCATCACATTCATTCAATCAACAATTATCATATCAGTGGAAGACTAAGGATGAACAAAATGTAGATAATCTCAAATAAAGATAATCATAACAAATCAACATGACTAGAATGAAGAAAACTAGTCAGACATTATCCAAGTCATCAATCCCAAATCTAGTCTATGAAGCCTCTAGCTAAGTTATTTGGATGGTACCATGATAGGCCATGGCTACCCTTATAAAAGGAAAAAAAAGTACTAACTCAAGCTAGATGAAATCTAAATGAGCATCCTCTGGAAGTAAGAAAGGACTCACCAATCAACTGGATCCAATTAGATCCTGAACGATATGGCTGCTGATAATCTCTAACACCTGTCTCTGTTTCATGAAAAGATGTTGGCCCAAATTGACATCATTACATGGAATGAAACGACCCCAAAAAGTGCCTCAAAATGTGCCTCAAAATGCCTAGAATTTTAAATTCAACATATCAAAAAATTCATGCATGATATCAAAAATCTGACTTCATATTCTTGTTTAGGGGGTCTAAATTAGGGGCGAAGGGTCTAACCCCGATTTAAGAGCAAACTATTAGCAATTTCATTTTTCATAATTTTTCTTGTACTGAATAGATCCGCGACAGTGCTGTGATATGCAGCTATCGGGGAAATGTATTAATTTTGCCTCTGTGATAGGTCCACGTCGCGGACCAGATGCGGACCTGTATATTTTGTTGCCAGTGATTTTTATCTCGGTCCAAAGTTTTTGGGTCTTGGGCCTAAGTGTTCCCAAACGTATTTTTACATATACTTAGCCATATTTCACCCTCAAATCATCCTAAACATTCTCCATTATCCTCTCAAACACTTAGAAATATTTTTCACTCCCAAACTCAAGTCTCAAAACCCTCATCCGGAACTAAGGATTGCCTTCAAGCTTCAAGCCTCCATTTTCAATCTTCATTAAGAGCTTCCTCAAAGCTACGGTATGTAGGTTTTAGCCATTGGGTCCTTCCATTCATAGTGACCTTTTCTCATTTTTATTCAATTTTCATGATTTAAAGTTGATTTTACAATTGGGTTTACTAGTATGAACATGCCTATGAACTATGTAAAGTTGTGACTGTTTTATTATGTTTTGAGCCATAAATCTTGGATCTATTGTAAGAATTGATGAGGGGTTTTGATGTATTTTGCTTGAGAGTGTTGCAAGGTATTGGTTGATGGTTTTACAATGGATTTTCTTGCATGATTTCATCTCTATATTTCATGGTTTTATACTAGCATTACACACCTTCTAAGTGTTTGATAAAATGTCCGAATGTGGTTTCTTGAGGAATTGAAGGTTCAAAGCATGAGATATGATATTATTGATGTTATGATGATGAAAGAAGCTTATGTATATTAGATAATCTATATAAAGTGTTTCATTAGACCATGCCTAATCTGGGGGGACTAAGAGACCGAATAATTTTATCTGGGGGGTTTGTGCCTTGATAACCGAGGTGGGGGTTTGTACACATCAACATGTGAGGGGTTTGTACCAAACAACCAGGGTGATGGGGTGAGACCATCATCAATCAACCAAGGGGTTTGTACCTTGGGAATCTAGCTTGGTCTTTTCTATACATATGATATCCTATATGCGTATGAGTTACTTAAACATGTTTTACTTGAACATTGGTCATTCATGCCATATTTTTATACGATGTCTATTGCTTATTATTATGCATTTTGACTATAATGCCTATCTCTTGTTGCATTGTATCCAACATACTTAGTACATTGAAACGTACTAATGCATACTCTTGCCTATATGATATTACCATGTAGGAACCGGTGCCCAAGTTGATCATCCTCCTCCTCCACGTGGCTAGATCGGTACTACTCAAGCTAGTTGGCGAATCCTTCACTTCGGTGACCTTAGTCTATGTTGTTTTTATTATGTATTAAGGCACTCTTCTTTATGTTCTACTTTGACTATGAGGGTGAACACGTTTGCTTTGTCTTGGCCCCGGCTCTTATCTAAGTATTAAAGGTGTTAATTGAACATGTTATGTATCTATGATATGAGCTTTGACTACTTGTCTCTTGATTATGATGTTATGCAAGCTTTCTCCTTAGCCCTTTTGCCCCTATTCTTACTCTTTATGTCTTTTATATGCTTCCGCGACCGATGATGTGTAATGACAAGGTAAAAGGCTTGTTTGGGGTTCCTTCGGGTTCTCCATTCGCCATGTCACGTCTAAGCCCTAGGCATGGGTTGTGATAAACTTGTTAACAGAGCACTAGGTTGATAGACCTTCAGAACCCAACACATGCTATGGATTAGAGTCCTATTTATAGTTGTGAAGCGCGCCATGACTATAATAGGAGGCTATGAGACGTTTTAGGAAATGTTTCCCTTCTTCATGTTCTAAGTCTTGCTATAGAGTTGTGATAAGTTTTTCCCCTAACGATTGTTCTTTGCTACACTAGATCATGCCTAAAACGCGAGGAAGAAGGGCCCAAAGTCTCGAGCAGAAACCTATAAATGGTGAGCTCCGGGATGCTCTCACTATGCTTGCCCAAGTTGTCGCCAACCAAGTCAATCAAGGGGCCCAAGCCCCTCATGCTACTATCCCAAGAGCTAGGGTAAGGGACTTCATGAGGATGAATCCTCTGGTGTTCTATGGGTCAAAGGTGGACGAAGATCCATTGAGGAGGTCTACAAGATCTTGAATATCATGGGTGTTGGGCCAAATGAAAAGGTGGAGTTGGCAGCGTACTAAATCAAAGGGGTAGCCTTAATATGGCATGACCAATGGAAGTTGGAGAAGGGAATTGGTAATGCGGTGCTTTAAGAAGAGTTCAAATTAGCTTTTCTTAATCAATTTTTCTCTCTTGAGCTTAGGGACGCTATGTTGGTGGAGTTTAT
>JAPFFP010046897.1:0-10685 GCA_026153255.1 Solanum medicagineum | reverse complement strand
CATCTATGTATATTCATTGTTCGATCGAGTAAGTATAGACCTTTATGGTGAGATTCTAGCTTAGGTCTGCAATTCTTTTTTGATTTCTATTTCATTTCTTGTTGGTTCTGAAATGTTGGACCTTCTCTAATAGATATGTGGTTCTTCTTGGTTTAGCAATGTTCGTTCTCAGTTGTTTGCTTTTATTGAATTTCTGATAAAATCATTTTTTTCCATGTTCAGTCTTAGATTTTGATTATTTTATGTCTTAGAAAGTTGTTTATTCTACATCTTTGTACAAGTATATCTCAATCTAGTTAAATTTAATTCAAATAAAACATAAGGATGGTTGAAAAAAAAATGCCCTTCTTATTTCATAATTGGTATCTTATTATAATTTTATCAAAAGAAGAGAACGAAGACAGTATAAAATTTTCATAGTATCATTAGTAAAACTAATTTAGTCATGATAATACTTAATTAGTTATATATTTTTAAAGGGAGTACAAAATGCAATCTAGATAATGAAGAAGGACAGGGGGAATAATTCGTAATTTTCGATCAAAAAGGAAAAAGATGTTCACCACGATGCGCAACAAGGAGTACTAAACTCAATCAATAGTTCCAACATAATTATGGTAATTAACATATCAGTAGTTTCTTGGTATGTGTCTCACACGTGTGTTCCATGTTGCCGACATAAGTATTGAGCATGAAATGATTAGATAACAAATTATATACATGCTCAACAAGTATGTCGACAACACGGAATGTTGTTAAAAATTGTATATAATTTGTTATCTTATCATTTCATGCTCAGCAGTTATGTCAGCAACATGGAATAAACATGCAAGCATGTATCAAGAAATTAGTGATATGAAAATTATCATAATGATGTTGGAACTATTCACTGAGTTTACTACTCCTTGTTGTGCATTGGGGTCAACATTGTTTCCTTTTTGATTGAAACTTTTGAATTATTCCCCTTGTCCTTCTTTATTTGTCTAGATGCATTTTGTACTCCCTTTAAAAAAATATAACTAATTAAACATTATCATCAATAAATTAATTTTACTAATGATACGTACTATAAAAATGGTCTTCTTTCTCTTATTTTGATAAAATTATAAAAAGACACCAATTATGAAACAAAAAGGGAAACAAATTGTGTTTTTCAACCATTGTTATGCATTACTTAAATCAAATTTAACTAGATTGTGATATACTTATACGGAGTTGTAGAATAAACAGCTTCATAAGGCATAAAACAGTCAAAATCTAAGACTGAACATAGAAAACATAATTTTATAAGTAATTCAAGAAAATCAAACAACTGAGAACGAACATTACTAAACCAAGAAGAATCACATATCTAATAGAGACCATAATTTCAGAACCAACAAGAAATCAAATAGAAATCAAAAAAGAATTGCAGGCCTAAGCTAGAATCTCACCATAAAGGTCTATACTTACTCGATCGAACAATGAATATACATAGATGAATGCAAGAGAAAAAAAAATAGGAAAAGATAGATTAAACGGGAAATGAGATTTGAATAGAATCAAACTCACCAGTAGTAATTTGAGTTTAATGAGCAAAATTGAATTGAAAATAATGAAGAAGCGAATTGGTATCCTCTTCATCACAAATTCATTCCTTTTGGCATTGATTATTCATTTAACATTTACATTGAATAAAGAAGCGATAAAATTTTTTCCTTGTTGGTGCATATGTCCTCAAGCTCCTAGCTGTAGCTCACAGGAGCCCTCAGCTGCAACCCAACTCAGAGACTTCTGGAAGATGAACCCGCCAGTGTATACGGGGTCGAAGGTGGAGGAGGACCCGCAGAACTTTATTGATGAAATGTATAAGATCCTCAAAGCTATGCATGTTGATGATATTGGAGGAGTTGAGCTTACTTCCTACCAGCTGAAAGATATTGCTAATTTGTGGCACAACTAATGGGAGAAGAGTAGGGGTGAGAACGGGTAGCCTGCAGAATGGGAAGAGTTTGAAGCTGTCTTCCTTGACCATTTCTTTCCTTAAGAGCTAGGGGAGGCGAGGCTGGATGAGTTCGTGAACTTGAAATAGGGAGGGATGACGGTTAAGGAGTAGAGCCTTAAGTTTATTAATGTCACACCTTGGGAGGGTACGCTGGACGTGACTAACACTCGGAGACTATTGCTAGTCCCCAAGCGGACCACCTACTCTCATTGTCATCACTCAATTCATTCATCAGCGGAGGAAAGTAACATATTGATGATAAATGTTATTCTATCTGTGTGCTCATACTATCAATATCAGTCTATCATAAGGAAATAGTATGAATAACGAAAATCTCAATATAAAGAAAGAAAATAAGAGGGAAGAGAACCCTCGACATCAACATCAACGTCTACGTTTATGAAGCCTCTATACTAGAGTCTGAGACGCTACCATGACAGGACATGGCTACCAACATCAAATAAAAGACTAGAAATCAATAGAAAATAAATATCCTCTGAATGAAGGGGAGGACTCACCACTATCTGGAATAGAGAGCTCGGAACCTCAACGACCGGGCTGTTGAAGTCCTCGGTCTATCGAATCTGCATCATAAAATGATGCAGCGCTAGAGGGGCGTTAGTACATGGAATGTATTATATGTAAAATGGGCTAAAGTAAAAAAGGAAACAATGTACAATCCCTCATCAATCAATCACCCTCACATCAAAGTAAGGACCACACTCTATCACATCGTTATCCATCAAACATCAAACAAACACATCACATCGGAGTTCTATCATCATGAAACATATCTGGGAGTTTCTATAATTGATAATCGCTAATTATGAGCTGGTAGTAATACAAAAAAGAGATGTTATTACCACATCTATCCAGTACCTTGCCAAAGTAAAGGATGAGTCTGTCAGTGGATCCAAAAGACTGTCAAGTCCCCTTTTGGGACAAAGGAAACATCCGCTTTCATGGTCCAATCCTCTTCTACGCTGGCCACGTAGTTAATAGGTTCAAGTGGGACTCACTCTTACCCATTTTAATTCTAATACTCCTAGCAGGAATCAACATGCTCATAAATCCATCAATCCATCAAGAACCCTAATCAGCCAACCTCAACGGGCAAGATTATCTATCCAATATAAGGAAATTACACCCATTCAACCCTATCAGCAATATCACAGTCATCAACACACTCAACTCAACACTCAGACTTAGTTAGACATCACTTTCAAATATTCAAGGTTCTAGACATCCCCCTCAGTTCATTATTCAAGTCTCCACGGAGAGCAATTTTTAAAGATCAAGTTACAATCACATAATAAACAACATAGACTGTAAGCTTAAAACATGATTATCACCAAATTAGGATACAAAAATATAGTTTAAAGAAAAAAAATAGAACTCAAGATAACATCCAAGAATTTAAAGCAATTATTCAAGAACTTCCAACAAATTCAAAAATCAAGACTTGTAGACATGAATCTTTCATCCTAACTCTACATTGGCACATGGAAGATCAATTTCGTACTTTTCGGTAGCCTTTACATACCTGGGAATGGAGGTTTTCTTCAAGAATTGGAAAACTTCTCTGTAACCCTACCCTATCGCTCCTTCTTCTCTCTTAAAACTTGAGTAAAAATAAAAGACCTAGAATAGTTTTGGTTTAAAAACCATTTCCATACGAATTATACATTTAAAAACTGACCTAGGTATGTAAAAATATATTGAGAAGGATGAAATTGCCCTTCCTGAATTAAAAGAAAAAAAACTGCTCCCTCGTACACTAGTGTGCGACGCACACTAGTGGTTTTTTCAATTTATTGCGAACTCTCGATTTTTGTCAAATTTTCAAAAAACTATAAGGGTGGTCCCGTGTCCTCTCCGCATCGCAGAAGGGGCACGAAAATCTCACTCTTTTAGGCTCTCTTTGAAAAAAATAATTCGCGTTTTTTTGCGTTAAAGACAAGTCAAGACCATTTTCCAACTCAATTTTTTGCACAGATCGAAAATCCGGTCTCAGAGTTTCCATTAAAGTTTGGGAAGACACGTTGTGCACATGATAAAGTTTGAGGGCATTTTAATAATTTTATCGGGTGTTACATCATCTCCCCCTGGGAATCATTCATCCTCGAATGATGAGTAATGAACGAACGGGGACTCGAATAACCTCAGAACTTCACCTCATTCCTCACTCGGGAATACTCGAACTCTTACTATACATCATCTATCTATCTCTGTCTTAGACTCGAGAATGCATAACACAGGGCGTCAACTTAATGGAAAAGAATATTTGGAATTGATAAGAATACGAATATTTACCTTCAACATTATCATCACTTGGCACGAATAGATGTGGGTATTTGAGTTTCATTACTTCCTCAGCTTCCCACGTAGCTTCCTCAATTAATTGATTCCTCCATAAGACTTTAATGGAGGCTATCTCTTTATTTCTCAGCTTACGAACCTTTCGGTCAAGAATCTGGACTAGGATTTCCTCGTACGATAAGTTGTTCTTTACACCGGTATTCTCCACAGGAATCGCTAAAGCTCGATCCCCCAATAACTTTTTCAGCATAGATAAGTGAAATATCGGGTGAACTCCATCTAGCTTGGAAGGCCAGTCTAACTCGTAAGCAACCTTCCCAATCCCTCTTACAATCTAGTATGGCTCGATACAACGGGAACTCATCTTCCCCTTATTACCAAATCTCATGACACCCTTCTTGGGTGACACTTTCAAGTACACCCAATCATCTACCTTGAACTCCAAGTCTCATCTTCTCACATCTGTATATGACTTCTGGCGACTCTAGGATATCTTCAACCTTTCATGGATGACTTTCACCTTCTCCATAGACTGGTGTACAAGGTCTGGCCCAATCAACTCAACTTCACCCACCTCGAACCAGCCAATCAGGGATCTACATCTCCTCCCGTACAATGCCTCATACGGGGCTATCTGAATGCTGGCATGATAGCTATTAATATATGCGAACTCAATCAATGGTAAGTGATCATCCCAGTTTCCTTTGAAGTCAATAACACATTCCCTCAACATATCCTTCAAAGTCTTAATAGTGCGCTCTGCCTGCCCAACTGTCTGAGGGTGAAAAGTGGTACTCAGATTTACCTTTGTACCCGATCCCTTCTGGAAAGACCTCCAAAATTAAGAGGTGAATTGATCTCCTCTGTCTGAGATGATAGACAAGGGAACCCCATGCAACCTCACAATCTCTCGAATGTAAAGTCGGGCATACTACTCAGCCATGTAAGTTGTCTTCACCGCCAAAAAGTGGGTTGATTTAGTCATTCGGTCAACAATCATGCATATCAAATCATGTTGCTTTCTGGATCGTGGTAAGCCGTTAATGAAGTCCATGTTGATCACCTCCCATTTCCAATCTGGAATTTCAAAGTTCTGAGCTAACCCACACGGTTTCTGATTTTCAACTTTAACCTGTTGGTTGGACACTTGGAAACAAATTCAGCAATGTCCCTCTTCACCCCATTCCACCAATAGACTTCCCTCAAGTCGTGGTACATCTTCGTGGAGCAAGATAAAAGGAATATCTCGTACTATGAGTTTTGGCCATGATCTGTCTCAAACACCATCAACATCAGGTACACACAATCTCCCTTGAAATATTAATACCCCATCTCCCCCTTTGGATAAAACCCATCACCTTCTGCTTATAAACCGCTTATTTCAATTGGAGTAAGACAGGGTCTTGGTCTTGCTTGTCCTTCACCTCATACACTAAGGATGAAGCAGAAATTCTGAACATTGACCCCGCCTTCATTGTTATCCTTAAGCTATACTCCTAATCGAGCCAATCTATGTACCTCTCTAGCTAGCTCCCTCTTCCCTTGCTCCACATGGGTAGTGCTACCCATGGACATCCTACTAAGAGCATCAGCAACAATGTTAGCCTTCCCTGGGTAGTAGAGGATGCTCATATCATAATCCTTGAGCAACTCAAGCCACCTCCTCTGCCACAGGTTGAGCTCTTTCTAACTGAACACATACTGCAAACACTTATGGTGATTGAACACGTCCACATGCACTCCATACAGATAGTAACGCCAGATTTTAAGTGTGAACACCACCGCTGCCAACTCAAGATAATTAGTCGGATAATTCTTCTCATGGATCTTAAGCTGTCTGGAAGCATAAGCTATCACCTTGCCCCTCTGCATAAGTACACAGTCCAATCCCACTCTGGATGTATCACAGTATATCACGAAGTCGCCCGTCCCGTCTGGCAAGGTCAACAATAGTGTTGTAGTTAATCTAGTCTTCAACTCTTTAAAACTTTTCTCACATTCTTCAAACCACTGAAATTTGGCCTTCTTCTGAGTTAGTTTAGTCAATGGGGATAACAGAGAAGAGAATCCTTCAAAAAATCTGCGATGGTACCCGGCCAAGCCCTAAAAACTTCTTATTTCTGTGGGAGAATTGGGTCTTGGCCAGTTCTTAACCGCCTCAATCTTCTGAGTATCCTCCTGAACATCATCTCTGAAAAAAATTGCCTAAGAAAGCCACCGATTTGAGCCAAAACTCATACTTGGAGAATTTCGCATACAACTCATGATCTTTGAATGTTTGCAAAACCACTCTAAGGTGATTTGCATACTCCTCCTCATTCCTCAAATATACCAGAATGTCATCAAAAAATACAATCATAAACATGTCAAGATATGGTCTGAATACCCTGTTCATCAAGTTCATAAAAGCTAAAGGTGCATTGTCAGCCCGAAGGACATGACCAAGAACTCAAAGTGGCCATATCGTGTCCTAAAGGCTGTCTTTGGGATAAAAATTTCCCTCACCTTCAACTAATGGTAACTCGATCTAAGGTCTATCTTGGAGAAACAAGTAGCACCCTGAAGCTGGTCAAAAAGATCATCTATCTTGGGAAGAGGATCCTTATTCTTTATGGTAACCTTGTTCAACTGCCGGTAGTCTATACACATCCTCAAAGACCCATCTTCCTTACGCACGAATAGGACAGGAGCACCCCAAGGAGAGACACTAGGCCTTACAAAACCTTTCTCTAACAAGTCTTCTAATTGCTCTTTCAATTCTTTCAACTCTGCGGGGGCCATTCTATAGGGTGGAATTGAGATAGGTTTGATCTCGGGAAGAACATCAATGCCAAAGTCAATCTCCCTGTCGGGAGGGACTTTGAGAAGATCATCAAAAAATACCTCAGGAAACTCGTTCATAATCGGGACTGACTTAACAGTAGGGGACTCAGCATCATCAGACTTTACTCTTTTCACGAGGTGGTATATACAACACTTGGAAATCAAGTTTCGAGCTCTAAGATAGGATATGAATTTACCCTTAGTGGCAACAGAACTCCCATTCCACTCTAAGACAGGCTCACTAGGAAATTGGAACTTAACATCCCCAGTTGTACAGACAACAGAAACATAACAAGCATGGAGCAAATCCATGCCCATTATTATGTCAAAATCGACCATCTCCAACTCTACCAAATCAGCTAAAGTGTCTCTATGATAAATCGACATTACACAGTCCTTGTAAACTCTCTTAGCTAAGATAAACTCACCAGTAGGAGAAGAGACAGAAAAGGGTTAATGCAAACACTCGGTAAGTACCCCTAACTTACTAGCCATATAAGGGGTCACAAAAGACAATGTGGCACCTGGATCAATCAATGCATAGCAATCATAAGTAAAGACATGAAGCATACCCATGACAAATCTGTTGCAACCTCCTGCTCTTGTCGGTTACCCATAACATAAAGGCGATTTGTCCCGCCTCCTGTACCCGTAGTAGTAGTACTCCTCTGTTGATTACCTGCTGGAAGTGCTATCGAAGTCTGAGCTCTACCGCTCCCCTTACCTCGCCTCCTCTTCAGACACTCGTAACTAAAATGACCAGACTGACTGCAAGCATAAGATACATATTTGCCCACATAGCACTATCCCAGATGAAGCTTACCATACTTGCTGCAAGGTGGCTTTCCCCTTATACCTTCAGTCACACTATCCTGAGATTTGGTGCCTGGGGTTCTGAAAGTCTGATCACTATGAGAATTTTGCTCATACCGGGTTGGCTGCACGATGCATTTGTTGTAGAGGGTACGAGATGTGATGATCTCTTCTGAAAATAATATTTATGACCACTAGTCTATCTCTGCACGCTAGGCTTATGTCCCGCTGACTTCGCTTTCCTGCTCAGATGCTCTTCTCTATCCCTCCTCTTATCCTCCTCTGTCTATTGGGTATATGCCACAAGTCTAGAGATGTCCATGCCAGGAATCAGCAATGCAGCCTTATACTCTCTCTGTATATGTCTAGCTAGACCAGACACAAATCTCCTCATCTTCTGCCTCATATCCTTCACCATCTCGGGAGCATACCTTGACAGTTTGATGAACTTAAGGATATACTCTTTCACAGTCATCCCTTCCTGTTTCAGATTCATGAACTCATCCGCCTTTGCTTCCCTCAACTCTTGAGGAAAGAAGTGATCAAGAAAGGCGGCTTCAAACTCCTCCCATGCTCCCATTGAGTGTACCACACATTAGCTACATCCTTCAGCTGGTAGCTCAAGCTTAACTCACTCAAGCTCATTCGCATGTTTAACCCTTAGAACCTTATCCATCTCATCGATGAAGTTCTGTGGGTCCTCCTCCACCTTCGACCCTGTGTACACTAGCAAGTTCATCCTCAAGAAGTCTCTAAGTCAGGTTGCAGCTGAGGGCTCCTATGATCCGAAACTAGAAGCCAGAGAACCTTAGTTATTCCCCTGTGAGGCCACCAATTGAGTAAGCATGGTGATGGCTCCTTTGAGCTATTTCTTAGTAATGGGAGCTATCTGAGGGTGAGCGGGGGCGCCTGAGGGACCTCAGCAGTCCTAGCGGGGCTTCCCCGTCTCCTGGTCTTAGTCTGAACCGGAACCTCCAATTGGGTATTCTCAGCAACGGGAGCTGGGACATCTCTCTAAGCGGCAGTTCTCTTTGGTGGCATTTTTTGTAAGCGTAAAATGCATGAGTTAAAAGCAGACTTTCACAAATTGACTCTATAGCACGAACTCAGATCATAGAAGAAGGGTAACACTTTCTAATGTCCTATAGCCTCCTCCTTATTAAGTGTGGTGCACAACACACCCACAAACAAGACTCTACTAGACAAGGCTTCATAGACGCCCTAGGACACTCGAACTCTGGGTCTGATACCAAGTTTGTCACGCCTCGGGAGGGTACCCTAGATGTGACTGGCACTCGGAGACCATTGCTAGTCCCCACGTGAACCACCTAGTCTCATTGCCATCATTCAATTCAAGCATCAGTGGAGGAAAGTAACATAATGATGATACATGCTATTCTATCTGTGGGCTCATACTATCAACATTAGTATATCATAAGAAAATAGAATGAATAACGAAAATCTCAATATAAAGAAAAAAGAAAGTGAGAGGGAAGAGAACCCTCGACATCAACATCAACGTCTACGTCTATGAGGCTTCTATACTAGTGTCTAAGACGGTACCATGACAGGCCATGGCTACCAACATCAAATAAAAGACTATAAATCAATAGAAAATAAACATCCTCCGAATACAAAGGAGGACTCACCACTGTCTGCAATAGAGAGCTCTGAACTTCAACTATTGGGCTGCTAAAGTCCTCAATCTATCGGATCTGCATCATAAAATGATGCAGCGCTAGAGGGGCGTTAGTACGTGGAATGTACTGTATGTAAACAATCCCTCATCAATCACTCACCCTCACCTCAGATAAGGACCAGACTCTATCACTTTGCTATCCATCAAACATCCAACAATCACATTACATCAGAGTTCTATCACCATGAAACCTATCTGGGAGTTTCTATAATCGATAACCACTACCTATAAGCCGGTAGTGATACAACGAAAAGATTTCATTGCCACATTCGTCCAGTACCTTGCTGGGGTAAAGGACGAGTCTGTTACTAGATCCAAAAGTCTGTCAAATCCCCTTTCGAGGCAAAGGAAACATCCACTTTCACTGACCAATCCTCTCCTACGCTGGCCATGTAGTTAATGGGTTCAAGTGGGACTAACTCTTACCCATTTCGGTGCCAATACGCCTCCTAGGACCCAACCTGCTTATAAATCCATCAATCCATCAAGAACCCTTATCACCCAACCTCTACAGGCAAGATTATCTATCCAATCTAAGGGAATTACACCCATTCAACTCTTTCAGCAATAATTTCAGCTATCACAGTAATCAACACACTCAACTCAGGACTCAAACTCAGTCAGACATCACTTTCATTCAAGGTTCTAGACATCCCCCTAAGTTCATTATTCAAGTCTCCACAGAGAGCAATTTTTAAAGATCAAGTTACAATCACATAATAAAGAACATAAACTATAAGCTTTACACATGATGATCATCAAATTAGGATACAAAAATATAGTTTAAAGAAAAAAAATAAGAAATCAAGATAATATCCACGAATTTAAAGTAATTATTCAAGAACTTTCAACAAATCCATAAATCAAGACTTGTAGAATGAATCTTTCATCCTAACTCTACATTAGCATATGAAAGATCAATTCCATGCTTTTCGGTAGCCTTTACATACCAGAGAATGGAGGTTTTCTTCAAGAATTGGAAAACTTCTCTATAACCCTCACCCTGTCTCTCCTTATTCTCTCTTAAAACTTGCGTAAAAATAAAAG
>JAPFFP010046896.1:0-10685 GCA_026153255.1 Solanum medicagineum | reverse complement strand
TTAAGATGGGGGCTCGACTCAAGGTGTCCTTATATAAAGTCTTTTGTCTCGAAACTATGTGCCACCATAGGATTATGATTATTACCCTTGCTATACTAGTGGATCCATCTAGTCAGGCTATCACGATTGGTTTGCCTTGGTAAGTAGACAATACCTAGCCGGGGGGTGTCATGCCTGTTCCACCTTGCCGAGGGGGTGTCATGCCTTGGTTCCAAGTTCTAGCTACTTGGTCTATATCAGTTGAGGTTGTTTCCCACACATGTGTAAGCTATATATATATTGTGCAAGATGAATGATTTACAAGCATGTTTTATTATGAGCATTGATCATGCATTCCATATTAAGATTATATATATATTGCTTATGATTATGCATATTGACTATATTGGCTTATGTATTGTTGCATTGCATCTCGTGTAAATGTATTAATGCATACTTTATGCCTACGTGATATTACCATGTAGGGATCGGAGCATCTTTTGATCATCCTCAATGCGACTAGTTGATACTTCGGATATAAGCTTTGTTGAGACTTCAAGTCCGAGGACACTATCTATATTACTCTTGCTATTTTGAGATTTCTTTATGCTGAACACTTGTTACAATGCTCTCAAAACCCTTAAGGTGAAGAAGAGTGAAAAATACCCTTAGGGTTATATTTCAAGACTTTATACAAGTCTAAAAGAACTAAAAAAAAGAGTCGGAAAGGACATGGTCACGAAACCCCATATACGACTTGTAAAGCAATCTATGAGTCATAAGGCACTATCGTAGACTAGAAGTCTAAAAATCCTTAGTCACTGGAAATTGATACGAAACCTTGGTCTACAAGTCATAGTCCACCTTTCGTGAGCAATGGGATTAGAAATTGGTCTCACTGGAATTCGTCACGAAGCCCTCCTATCCCGACCCAAGCCTAGGGCCTAGACGAGACACGGTGAATGGAAACCCGTAGGGACCCAAACAAGCCTCTTAGCATATCAATCACACATCCTTGGTCAGGGAAGCACAGTAAACAACAAGAGATAATATAAAAGGGAAATGGGACTTAGGGAAGGCTTTGATAATCATAAAAACATAAAGGGTCAAGCTTATAACATAAATACATAATAATATTCCAACAACAAATTTAAACATAAAATAGAGCGAGGGCCAAGACACTCTCCGGGCTCACCCTCATAATGTCAAATGTTCAACATCATGAAGTCTTAGAAATAGCAAGAGAAAGTAGATAGTGTCCCCGAACGTAAGGACTCACTAAGGTTATTTTCGAATAATCTCACTAGCCACGTGGAAGATGATCACGAGGAGCTCCGGTCCCTACATGGTGATATCATGTAGGCATAAAGCATGCATTAGTATATTTGAATGTACTAAGTATGTAGGATGCAATACAACAAAACATAAGCTACTATAGTCAAAATGCACAGTAATAGACAATAGATAAGCATAATCTCAATTTGGCATGCATGATCAATGTTGGAAGTAAAACATGCTTGTAAATCATTCATCCTGCATAGGACGTAATACATGTGTGGCAAGAGACCTCAACCGACAAAGTATAAGACCAAGTGAGCTACAACTTAGAATCCCGATGATTACCCATTATCAGTAAAGAGGTGGTCTACTTGCCAAGGTAAACCACAGTTCACCTTACGGGAGCCCGTCCCATTTCGGGGAAGTAACCCCCCATATGGGAACTAGTCCCATTTCAGGGTGGATTTCATAATTAAGTGTACTAAGTGGATCCACTAGTATAGCAAGGGTATAACATAATTCTATGTTGGCACATAGTTTGAGGAAAGGAGTATGGATCGTTGAAGATAGTCCACGTTGACATCCAATCCATCGATGCTAAGTCCAATCCCACGAAATACTTAAAATAAGCATATCTTTAGTAACTTGTAATGAACATAGAATCATAACATGAGTAGCTCTCAAACATACTTGACTCTAATTGTGAGCCTAACTTGAAACATGAGAAAATAATATAATCATACATGAACCTTTGCTTTAACTTGAATGGCTCACAAGAGGTAAAATCTTGAAAATTGGGCTTAACTTCATACTTGCATAATCATAGATAGTTTCATAAATACATAACATACTTGATAGCCCATATCCATCATGAAGTCACTTGACTTGTAAAACATGTAATTAACTTGATAATTTTTGACTTGACATTTCATCTAACACTTGGTCGGAATATACGAGAACATGTTTAAATTATGTAAAATGCAAGAGTATAGATCATCAAATAGTGAAATCAATGCATCTTAAAGTCATGAAAATCATCCCACCAAAATCACGGTAAAATCCCATCATGGGTAACTAGTAAATCATATCTGAACTTCATAATAGCTCATAAGTTTCATAGCTTGAATCATATATAGCCTCAATAGACAAATTCAATCCATAGTATAAGCTTAAAATAGATATTCATGCATAATCAACCATATTTGGTAAAACCCCAACATCAATCATGCTCATATTTCGTAATAATATAACCGATAGATAATACACCTCTAAATCATGCAATTTTCATAAAATAAGAGGATTGGGCTCCATGGGTGAAAGAACCAATGGATGAAACCCACATACCTAAATTTGGGGATTCCTTGATGTAGACTTGAAGGAGATTGAAGCTTGAATGGAGTCTTTAGATTCGGAGTTAAGCTTGAGACACTAGAATTTGGATGAAATATTTGGTTAAGTCTTGGAAAGGTTTTTGAGAGAGTCTTGAGTGATATATAGTTGAAAAATGGCTAAGTATAGGTGTTTTCACACATAAGTGGGCATGAGGCTATGACCGCAATACCCTTGAGCAGAAATGAAAAACCAAGGAAAATAATACAATAGTCCACGTTAGGTCTGCGACTCAGACCCATCGCGCAGACAACTCCAACACTGATTCGCACCCCTGGCGCGTCGCCGGATGCTTATTGGAAATCTAATTTTAGCGAAAATTCTTTTTCTCTGTTGGTCCTCTAAAATTGGGATCATACCCATTTTCCACTCAATTTCGCCCCTTTATTAAGAATATGAAGTCAAATTTTTTATATCACGTACGAATTTTGAGATATATATGAAAATTACAATTATGGGCATTTCCGAAGCACATTTTTGGGCGTTTTTGGGGTGTTTCAATATCTCCCCCTTGGGAATAATCATCCCCAAATGTCAAAGAAACGTATATAAGAGAAGTAATCATGACGATTTCAGCCCACATGAATGCAACAAATTCATTTAAACATCACTCTCAAAAATCTCAACATGACTGTCAAAATCACCATAAACTTATCAACATAAACATGGATGCACCATGTCCATCTTCATGGGTGATCTTGAGTTTGAATTGACTCAATAAGAAGGAGTTTAGTCTCCACATCCTTAACCCTCAAAAGATGATAAATACAACCTTTAGAAATCAACTTTTGGGCCTTAAGACAAGAAATGAATCTACCCTTGACCACCACATCACGACTTTCCCACTTAAGGACGGGCTCATTGGGGAATTGCAATTTGATCCTATATGTTCTACAATCAATATAAGCATAATATGCTAGCAATCAATCCATCCCAAGAATGACATCAAAATCCACCATATCTAATTCAATAAAATCACAAGACAAGATTTTATGCAAAATGAATACGGGACAATTTCTATAGACTCTTTTAGCTACAATGGACTCATCTACTGGGGTAGACACTTCATAAGGTTCACACAATAATTCGGGACTAACATGAAGCTTTTTTGGCAACAAAAGGAGTTATATAAGAAAGAGTGGCACCCAGGTCTATCAATGCATACACATCAAAATCAAAACCCTTTAACATACAGGTAACAATATCGGGCACCTCATCAACTCCTTGTCTCCTTTGAAGAGCATAGAATCTATTTTGCCTTGGAGCACCTCTATGATGATCTCCCCTTCCTCTTTGGCCTGCATTAGCACCTTGGCCTTGAGGACGGCCATCTCTACCTTTGGGTTAAGCATAAGGACAGTCAATAACCTTGTCGCCAACTTCATCACAACCAAAGAAAGCATTTGAATTTCTCAAACAAGGACCACCATGATTCTTTTCATACCTTAGACATCTAGGCTTTACCATTCCTCCATCACCACCCTGGAACCTTTGATTAGGCACCCTATCATTGGCAAACCTCTTGTTGGAAGCATTAGATGACCTTTGGTCTTGGAACTTGTTGCCTTGAGGAAACCGGTCACCTTTAGAACCTTGGAACCCACCTTCAAATCGAACCCTCTTGGACTCACCACTTCTTCTCTTTCTATGATTTTCCCCCTCTGGTTGTTCGACAAATGTCATGAGGTGGGACATGTGCATATCACCTATTATCATGTTGGTACGTCACTCCTCATTAACCAAGTCAGATACAGGTGACATAAATTTGTTCATCCTTGACCTTGGCTCGGAAACCAATTGTGGGGCATACTTGGAGAGTTGGTTGAACTTGAGGGCATACTCCCTCACACTCATAGACCCTTGCTTTAGATTCATATATTCCATCATCTTCACCTCCCTTAGCTCAATAGGAATGAACTGGTTGATCCGTTTTGAACTCCTCCCTAAGAATAGCATCACCATTCCCCTTCTCCATCTTCCATTGAGTGAACAATATTTGAGCTACCCCTTTGAGTTGGTAGGCCACTAACTCCCCCTTTTATTTTTAACTAACCGCCATAATGAAAAACACCTTATACACCTCATCAATGAATTCTTTTGGATCCTCATCCACCTAAGACCCATAGAACTCCAGTGGGTTCATCCTAGTAAAATCCCTCACCCTTGAAGCCAGAGTAGGAGCATGAGGGGCTTGGGCCCCTTAGTTGATTTGGTCGGTCATAGCATGAGCCAACATTGCAATAGCATCTGAGAATTCTTCTTGGACTATCCCTCTATCTAGAGAAGCTTGAGGAGTGGGAGGAGCCGATTGCTCCTCGGGTGTACGGGCTCTTCTTCCTCTCAGAATTTGCATGATCTAGAATAATAAAGAACATTAGTTAGGGAAAAGCCTTACCTTAACTTCTATAGCACGACATAGATCACGAAGAAGGGAAAGATTTCCTAAAACATCTCACAGCTTCTTTCTTATAGTTGTGGTGCACTTCACAGCCATGAACAAGACTCTAATTAATGCAGTGTGTTGGATTCTGAGGACCATTAAGAACCTAGTGCTCTGATACCAAGTTTGCAATGACCCAACCCTAGGGCCTAGAAGTGACACGGCAAATAGGAACCCATAGGGACCCAAACAAGCCTCTTAGCATATCAATCAAACATCCTTGGTCATAGAAGCAAAGTAAACAACAATATGAGATAGTATAAAAGTGAAGTGGGACTAAGGAAAGTCTTTGATAATTATAAAAACATAAAGAGTCAAGCTTATAACACAAATACATCATAATATTCCAACAACACCTCTAGACATAGAATGGAGCGGGGCTAAGACAATCCAAGCGCTCGCCCACATAATGTAAAATGTTCAACATCAAGAAGTCTTAGAAATAGCAAGAGAAAGTAGATAGTTTCCCCAAACTTGAAGACTCACCAAGCTTATCTTCGAATAATCTCACTAGCCACGTGTAGGATGATCACGAGGAGCTCCGGTCCCTACATGGTGATATCAAATAGGCATAAAGTGTGTATTAGCACATTTGAATGTACTAAGTATGTAGGATGCAATGCAACAAGATATAAGCCAACATAGTCTAAATGCATAATAATAGGCAATAGATAAGCATAATCTCAATATGGCATGCATGATCAATGCTTGAAATAAAACATGCTTACATAGAACATTTACATGTGTAGGAAAAGATCATCATTAGTAACCAAGGCCTACCACCTCTTTGGTGAGGCGATTCGGGTACAAACCTCCCAACATGGTCGCACCAGCCTACTACCTCCCGAGCAAGGCAATTGAGGTACAAAGCCCCCAACATGGTTGCACGGGCCTACTACCTCCCGAGCAATGCAATTGAGGAACAAACCCCCCAACATAGTTTGACAAGCCTACTACCTCCCGAGGCAGGCAATTGAGGTTTAAATCCCCCAACATGGTTTCACAGGCCTACTACCTCCCGAGCGATACAATTGATTAATTTCCAACACTATAGATGCCATTCGTGAAATCAACACATATAAACATCTCTTTTATCATCATAAAGTCACTTAACTCACATACCATGTTTTAGGCATTAAAAAACTCAAGAAACATTACCGAACATTTTATCAAACATTTGGCAGATGTGTGATGATAGTGTAAAACCATGCAATTCAAGAGTGAAATCAGGCAAGAAAACTTAATATTAAACTACCCATAAACACTTGGTAATACCCTAATGCAATATACATCAAAACTCTTCATCAAATCTCAAGATAGATCTAAGATTCATAGCTCAAAACATGATTAAACAGTCACACTTTTACAAAACCCCAACATAGTTCACAGTCAAATTCGTAATATAAGACTCATAAGTAAATCATTTTAGAAACATGTAATTTAGGTAAAAGGGAAGCTTGGGCGCCATGAGTGAAAGGACCCAATTGTTGAACCCACATACCTTGACTTTGGAGAATCCTTGATGAAGATTAGAAATGGAGACTTGAAGCTTGAGTGAAATCCTTAAGTCCCGAACGAGATTTGGCACTTGAAGTTTGAGGTGAAATATTTGTCTTAGTGTTTGAGAGAATATTGGGGAATATCTTGTATGATATGAAGGTGAAATATGGCTAAGTATATGTATTTTCATGCATAGGAAGGCTTAGGAACAAGATCCAAAAGCCTTGGATCGAGATAAAAAATTCGGCAACATAATACACTGTTCCGAGATAGGTCTGAGTCGCGGAGAAGTCGTGGAATGCTTCTGGAACTGCAAAAATTGGCGAAATTCATTTTTCGCTATGGGTCCTTTAAAATTTGGGTTATACCCATTTCTCACTCAAATTCTCCCCCTAAACAAAAATATGAAGTCGGATTTTTGATATCACGCACAGATTTTGAGATATATGGAAATTATGATTTCGGGCACTTTCGAGGTACATTATTGGGTACTTTTTGTGGTTGTTTCAATATTTCCCCCTTGGGAACATTCGTTCCCGAATGTCAAAGAAATATATATAAGAAGAGTAATCATGAAGAAATCAGCCCCAACAAAAATGCAATAATATACTTAAAAAATCCTTTTCAAAAAATCTCAACATAAGTGTTAAAATCACCATGAACTTTATCAATATAAACATGAATGCATGCAAATGACATAGGGGCTGAAATATAAGACTTGAAATCACATAACGGACTTAGAGTTAGTACCTTAGGCTTTAGTAGAATGGAAGGATAGAGATATCGCTTTTGCATGTCCATTTCGGCCTCCCATGTAGCACTTTCGACTTATTGATTCCTCCAATGGAGCTTAACGGAAGCAACATCGTTGTTTCTCAACCTCTTCAGTTGTCTATCCAAGATCTCTACTGGAACTTTGTCATAAGTCAAGTTATCTTCAACAATACCAACAATATCCAATGGGGCAATAGCATTCGGTTCACCCCCACATTTCCTCAACATGGACACATGAAACACCAAATGAACCAAGTCCATTTCACTAGGCAACTCCAACTCATAGGCAACCTTACCAACCCTCCTTAACACCCTATAAGGACCCATAATTCGTGAAATTAATTTACCCTTCTTACCAAAACGAACCACACCCTTCATGCGTGAAACCTTCAAATAGACCCAATCACCAACTTCAAATTCAAGCTCTCTTCTTCTTACATTGGCATAGGACTTTTGAGGACTTTGGGATGTCTTCAACCTTTCTATAATCAACTTTACCTTTTCCATAGCCTCCATGACCAGATCCAGACCCAACAAAGTCATTTTTCCCACTTCAAACCACCAAACCGGTGATCCACAATATCTGCCATAGAGGGCCTCAAAAGGAGCCAAACCAATACTAGAATGACAGCTATTATTATAAGCAAACTCAATCAATGGAAGATGATCATCCCAACTACCCTTAAATTCCAAAATACAAGTCCTAAGCATATCCTCAAGAGATTAGATAGTTCTTTCGGCTTGGCCATCCGTCTGAGGGTGAAAGGCCGTACTAAGCTTTACCTTGGTACCAAGACCTCTTTTGAAGCACCAAGATCCTATATGATTGACAAGGGCACCCCATGCAATCTAACTAACTCATGAATGTACAACTTAGCATAGCCTTTGGGCCCATAGTAGTCTTAACCGATAGGAAATGAGCCGACTTTGTCATTCTATCAACTACAACCCAAATAGAATCAAAACCCTTTCTACTCTTAGGCAACCCAACCACAAAGTCCTTGTTAATTTCCTCCCACTTCCAAGTAGGAATTCTTAAGAAGCTCTAACCACTTTCTTTGTCACAAGTTAAGACCTATTTGAGTGAACACATATTGGAGACTCTTATGATCGATGAACACATCAACATACACCCCATACAAATAATGATGTCAAATTTTCAAAGCAAAAACCACGACGGCTAATTCAAGATCATGAGTAGGATAATTCTTTTCATGTACTTTAAGATGTCTAGAAGCATAGGCTATTACCTTACAATTTTGCATCAACATATAACCTAAACCAATCCGGGAGGAAGCACAATACATAACAAACCCTTCCAACCCTTTCAATAGAGACAAGATAGGAGCGGACACAAGCTTATCCTTCAAGGTTTAAAAACTCTTTTCACACTCATTAGTCCACATACACTTAGCTTTCTTTTGAGTGAACTTAGTCATAAAAGAGGCAATAGAAGTGAACCCATTCACAAACCTCTTATAGTAACCCGCTAAGTCCATAAAAGCTTCTAATGTTCGATGGGGTCAATGGTCTAGGCCAATTTCTAAACACTTCTGCTTTTTTAGGTTTCACCTTAATACCATCCCCCGACACCACATGACCTAGAAAGACAACCTCTTTCAACCAAAATTCCCTCTTCTCATATTTAGCGTACAACTTCTCTTCTCTCAATTTTTACAACACCACCCTCACATGACTCGCATGCTCCTCCTCACTATGAGAGTAGATCAAGATATCATCAATGAAAACCACAACATACAAATCAAGGTAGGGTTTAAAGACCCTATTTATAAGATCCCTGAAGATAGCCGCTGCATTGGTCAACCCAAAGTACATAACCACAAATTCAGAATGTCCATACGGCTTTTTTGTTGAGCAGAGGTATAGCTCAAAAGTATAAGTCTTTCGCTGTGACTAATGATAACTAGTCCAGAAAGTCGTCTTAGGAATATCACACTCCCTCACCTTCGCTTGATGTTACCCAGACCGAAGATTAACCTTAGAGAGGTGACTAGCCCCTTAAGTTGGTCAAACAAATCATCAATCCTTGGGAGAGGGTACTTATTCTTGATGGTAACCCTATTAAGTTGTCGGTAATCAATGCACATTCCAAGAGACCTATCCTTCTTTTTCACAAACAACACCAGTACATCCCAAGTTGATTGTCTAGGACTAATAAAACCCTTCTTCAACAAGTCCCTCTATTGCTCCTTCAACTCCTTTAACTCTGCCGGGATCATACAGTAAGGGGAAATAGAAATGGGCTGGAAATCGGGAAAGAGGTCTATACCGAAATCTATTTCCCTTTCGAGAGGAACATTGTGAAGGTCATTTGGAAAGACATCAAGAAACTCACTAACCACCAGAACTGACTCTATAGGAAGGGCTTTGGACTCAACATCCCTAACCCTCACAACATGATAGAGACACCCCTTAGAGGCCAACTTTTGGGCTTTAATGCAAGAGATGAACCTACCCTTGACTACCACATCATGACCCTCCCACTAAAGGACGAGTTTATTTGGAATTGAAACTTGGCTCAACGGGTTCTAAAATTAATAGAGGCATAATATGCATGCAACCAATCCATCCCAAGAATGACATCAAAATCCACCATATCCAACTCAACAAGATTATAAGATAATATTTTATGCAAAGTGCAAATGGGACAATTTTTATAGACCTTTTTAGCAGCAATAGATGCACCAATGGGAGTAGACACCTCATAAGACTCACACAACAATTCGAGCTTAATATGAAACTTTTGGCAACAAAAGGAGTAAAAATAGAAAGAGTGGCATCCGGGTCCATCAATGCATACACATCAAAATCAAAGGCTTTTAACATGTTGGTGATGATATCAAGCACCTCATCTACCCCTTGCCTTCGTTGATTAGCATAGAATAGATTGTGCCTTGGGGCACCACCTTGTTGGCCTCCTATCTCCAAAGGAACCACATTTGTACCCTGGCCTTGTGGACGAATATCCTTACCTTTGTTCCGATTACGTGGGCAATCCATCATCATGTGGCCTACTTCCCACAACTATAGCAAGTATTAGTAGCCTAAAGCATGGGCCACCATGACCCTTACAATATTTTTGACAGATAGTATTAGGCCCCACACCACTTGGGTAGTCATTGTCAAACCTTCTATTAGGAGCATGAGAAGACCCTTGGCCTTGAAGAAAGTGGCCACCTTTGAGACTTTGGAACTTACCATCAAAACAGGTCCTTTTGGCCTCATTCCCCCTTCTCTTTCTCAACTTCTCCCCCTCCAATTCTTCAGCATAAGTCATAAGGCGGGACAAGTCCATGTCACCTAT
>JAPFFP010046895.1:0-10688 GCA_026153255.1 Solanum medicagineum | reverse complement strand
ATTTTATATACCAATTGGGTATCAATATACCGTTAGAGTATCACAAATGATTGAACTCATTCTATATGATATCATTGTGGTATATGTATACCGCCATATTATATTTCATAGTATTTATGCTGACATCAGCACGCGAAATAAAGAGGGATAAGCGGGGAGAAAGGTAAATAATTTGGGTAATGGGTCTATTAAGGCTAAATAGTTTAGATTGAGTGTATTAAGGGTAAATAATTTCAAATTAAAATTTGCCCACTTAATATTACAATTTGCGCGCTGACGTCATGCTGACGTCAAATATGTTTGTATGATGTATCAATAGGGTATACATATACCAACATGGTATCACAGATGATTAAACTCAATTCTATATGATACCGATATGGTAAAAATATACCGACAGAGTATATAACGAATATATTTCCTACCAATTTAGTTTAATAATTTTTTTATTTGTTTCTTTAAAAAACCCTATATACCAATTAGGTATCAATATACCGCCACTGTATCACAAAGGACTAAGCTCATTTTATATGATAACGCTATGATATATATACCGTCAAAGTATATTTCATAGTATTGCTGACGTCAGCATGCGAAATAAAAGGGACAAGTGGGTAGAAATGTAAATAGTTTGCGTAATTGGTCCATTAAGAGTAAATAGTTTAGTTTGGGTCTATTAAGGATAAATAATTCAAATATTTTTGCTTTTTTTTCCATGAATTTACCTACATTTGGGCTCATTTTGGCACCCTTACTCTGAATAGTTTTCCTAGTTCTAAATTATTGTTTTTAGTGTTCTATTAGTTTTGTTTACACAGTATCTCTGGTTGTTAGAATTGGCCTTGGTGCTAAATTGAACATTTCAAATGAAACAAAACTAAAATAGCACTCACACTTGCGTCCCAACAATCTTATTGACTTAGACCATTGAACCTATTTCTATCTCACATATCTGATATTATTTCCAAATGTGCAGGTCTTTGAGGAAAAGAAGTCTTCCCCGCGTACAGCAACAGGTCTAAAATAAACGGTCAAACCCAATTTAATGTTTGATTTTTTATTTTTTTTTTAAGTTGAAGACTTGCGTGTGTATAGGTGGACGCAACAGTCCTGCCGCGTTTGTGGAAAGAGACGAATAATCGGATGCTTTAGTTATCTTTGTTTTCCTTTTTTTCTGCTTTTTTTCTTTTATGTTCCTTTACAACAAACAAATTAAAAGACGTTTGAAAAAGTTCATTTACATGCTGAACCACCACACTTTTTTCCCTCTAGGCAAAGAATAGAATATGATGTCACATATGATTGAAGGGTTTCCACGTTGTTAGGTGATGTAATAAATTGTGGTCAAAATGACGCCAAAATCAATTTTTAGTTTGAATAGTTCAATGTGAACTTGACAATGTAAAAGTGTGTAATTTGTTCACATGTGAATCACCTTTGGCACATGGTACCTTAACTTTTGTAACAAGAAGGAGATTAATAGATCATTATATAGATGCACAAAGAATATTTATTTAATTTATTTATTTTGAGTCTATTTTGAAATAAATTTTTCCTTTTTTTTTATAATTCTTTGATTTTGATTATCAACATATCACAAAATAAAAAGATTATTTTGATACATTTGATATATTTTTGAATTAAAATTAAAAAATTCAAAAGATTTTCTTTTCTTTTTCTTAAACTCTAGGCCACATCAAAACAAGACAAGCAAATTAAAATAAAAGAGAGTACAATGTAATTTACAATTCCAAATAAAATTACTAATAAAGAGAAATTTTAAAAAAAAATAAAAACAAATTAAGAGCTCACCTTACAACTAAATTCTCTACAAAGCAACTTGTTTTTTTTTTCCTCATTCGGTGTCCAGTGCTCATATTGGAGCCCCATCATATTCATATTCGTATAGGGTAGAGCCCCATTTGGAGGGGAAACACTCCCTACCAATAATTTTTCCATTCTCAAGAATCGAACCTGAGACATCTGATTAAGGAAGGAGCAACACATTCTTTGATGGTCTCTGCAAAGCAACTTGCTCAAACAAAACGAAGTTGTTAAAACGTGGATATGACATTATAATAACTACTGAACATAATTGTATTTTGCGCAGTTGTGAATGATGTTTTATTTTTATATTATAGACATATCAGTTATAATATGCTAAAACAAATAAAAATTACAAAAAAATTATTAGCATAGATGAATATAATGACAGACATAGATATTAATTTCTGCACGCGTGTAGCTTAAAGCTTTAATTTGTTTATTCTAAAGAAATGAAGATGAAGTTTAATATCTAAACATAATTTAATTAAGAATGATTTATGGAGGATAAAGGGTTAAATTAAAATTAAAATTTGTAAGTCTAATCTTAATGCTAATTACCTTACGAATAAAAAAATTTCACTAGTATTACTTATACACTCGAGAAGACAATTTTACATAAATGAATTTAAGCTTGAGTTTTTTACCAAGAGAAAGCTTTCTTATAATATTTGGGGCAGACAATCCTCTAGCCATATCTAGATGTCTTCCAATAATTTTGTTTAATACCTACAATTATTCATCATAATTTGAGTTCACGAAACACGCTAAAAGAATTACGAGTTTGTTTGATTGACTTTTGGCTTTTGACTTATAAGCCAAAAGTGTCAAGTTAGAAATTTTAACTTATGATTTTAACTTCTTTTTATCATTTTAACTTAAAACCAAATGTTTTGAATAATATTTTGTTCAAACACTTTTAACTTTACTTAAAAATTATTTGGACTAATGACACTTAAAATAAATCATTTCAAACATGCTTTATGTCTCTAGGTAAAGATTTGAAAATACTTACAAAAAATCATACTTTTTGATGGATAGAATAAGGAAATAAAAACAAAACACATTTGACTAAGTGTGAACCTAGTTTTTTTTTTTTTTACCAAACCTAAGTTATTTGAATATTTATTTTTGAATCTAAAATTAGATATTTTATTTGTAGTAAGTTTACTTAAAATAATTTGAAACCTATAAAATACCGTCACATTAAGATAAAGTTTGTTTTAATTTACTAATAAAAATCTATGTTTTTAGTTAATGTTTTAATAAACTGGAATTTTTAAATTATAAATTTAGATTAGCCCCACATTTTTCTTATTCTTTTAACTTTCATTTCCCAATTCAAAATAACTATATATAAACCCAACAATCTCCCACATGAATGGGGAATGACCATTATTTAAAACATATGATGAAAAACATGTGTGATCCATAAATAAGGATTAATTGCATCTGGATAAGTATGTTATCTTTTGAACTTTTCATAGTGAACATATATCAGATATACTCGGTCAATCGGTAGATGTGATATCTTTGAACTATCGATCTTTGTCGTATACGTAGACAATATAAGTCACACAACTAACCCTTAAACCGGTTTTGGTTCTCATGTTTTGTTTGTTTCAGCTATGAACACTTCCTGGTTGATAAGTGTATAGAGAATTAGTCTTACCAGATTCTCCTTGAAGTGACTTACACTTCACACTTACACAGGTGATTTATAAATGTGTAATCTCATAGACACACTATGTGATATACCCTGTATCAAACTTAGAAACCATTAAAATGTCATATTACCTTATCTTTGTTGCTGAACATTGTCTCATCATGAGAATGGACCTAATCATAGTTTTGACAATGTTAAACCATCATCAATGACTTTGTTTGATCTCCTTGAACCTAGATCATTGGATCTCCAATCTTGTAGGTGATGTGTTTTCAAAATACATAACTTATGATCTTAAAACTTGGAATTTTGTGCATTCTCAAAGCGATATTAGTAGATTTGATGTGGTTTTATATTTGTTTTGCAGGATTATAGGGTTGGCTTGATTTTTGGGCTGAGTATGCAGCAATTGAAGAAGTTGCTATTCTACGACACCCTTTACGGGTTGTAGAAGTTTCTACAGGCCATAGAGTAGGTTTCATAGCAAAATCTATTGAAGGAGAGATTTTCTAAAGTTGAGTCTATGAACATGCAGACAAGTCCTAGATTGTTGTCGTACCTTAAGAATCAGAAAGTGGGAAGTTGCCGAAAAGTCATCAGACGATGGACCATAAAACTTTACAGGGCTCGTAGATGGGTCTCGTAGTAGTCACCCCCAGAGTTGTTGAAGGAATCCACAAAGCCCCAATTATGGGTCGTAAAACTTGATATGACACGTAGAGTTGTTCGTAGAGCCTGCCAACCTAGTTCTCCTATTTTGATTTGTTCTTGTATTTTAAATATTATAAATAGATTTTTTAGGTTATTTTTCGCATGGAACACTGGAGAGTTAGTGAGAAAAAGGAGAAACATTTGTGAGACAATTGTAAAATAATATTTTGTGCTCTTAATTCATACTTGTGATCTTTATTGAAGAGCTTGAATTTCTTGTTCTTAATCCCATTGTGTAAGTTCTTAATTACGCTATTTAATATCATGATTCTTGTATCTACACTGATCATGAGTAGCTAAATCCACAACTAGGGTTGTGGGAATCATGAAGAACTAACAAGGTAAAACTAGATAATTCATAATTCTTGGAAAATGTGCTTGCATGTACTAATTAATTCTCTTTGGTTTGAATGCTTTTTAATGGTGGCCAACGCTAGAACTCACCTAGTGTTACTGAATGGATCAATATAGTATGAATAGGAAAAGGAATTAATTAACAGGATCCGATTGATGTTTCTCATCTAATCACCAAATTGGATCAAGGGGAGGTTATACTAGGATAATAGGAAAGGGGTAGTAATGTCACAATGCGGAGATGAATCAAATACATAGTGAAATTTTCCTCTCCTGGATCAAAGGGTTTCCTAAACTTAACTTACCTTTCTGCATACTACACACTAGAAAAGAATTTGATTATCTAGTAACACCAAGTTAGGAAATCATGGGGAACACAATACCCTAGTTACCCTTCATACTAATTTCACACTTGTCTTAGTCTAGGATTTCTTTCCATAGTTTTTTCAACCCCCTCCCTTCAGGGAGATAGGTAGGTTAATTAACTCGAACTACTTGAAATTTCTCTAAGTCTACCCTATTCTCTGTTTATTGACTCTAACTTTGGTTAGGTTATATATCACGACAACGACCACTTTAACCTTCAAAAAGGAGGTGTAACTTGGACGACATCAAGATTTTGGCGTCATTATCAGGGAATACGGCTACACTTTTTTAATTTGAGTAGTTTGTGAATTAATTTTTATTTACCTCATTTTATGTTTTTTTTGTTTTTATTTTTTTTAGCATGCAAGTGTAATGTATGCACAACACATGAAGTCGAGGCATTCCCTTGACTCCTTTTGACCCAGAGATTTAATGAATATTGAGAAAAAATGCCCAAGACAGCACGAACAACACGGTTAATGGAGCTCTGAATTAGGACCAGAATGAGAATGATAATAACCCACCTTTGCTTGAGGAAACTGATCCATAACCACAAGACTTCAATGTAGAAGCTTATCGATGGAATCAATATCTATTGAATCCTATGGATGTTACTAGAGCTATTGTGTTACCACCAATGCTGGATGATATAAAGTTTGTTGTTTCGAGTGGGTTGCTTTAGATGTTGCAGAATCGTGGGTTGTTCGTGGGACTATCATCAGAGGATCTACATAGCCATCTACACAACGTTGTGTTTGTCTGTAAGAGTGTAATGGAAAACCATAATCTGTCTATGGATCTTGTTGGGATTCATGTCTTCCCATTATCTCTAACAGGAAATGCAACGTTATGGCTATCTGAACTCTCACAAAGTTCGATCACCAACTGGGCTGAATTGCAGAAGGTCTTTTCGGAGTGGTTCTTTTTGAGATCAAAGAAGCTGAAGTTGAAAGACCAAATCAACAACTTTGAGAAACTTCTTGGTGATTCAATCAGTACCACGCAGGAGAGGTTTACAAAGTGTCTGAGGAGTGTCCCTAACCACAAGATAGTTGATGATACCTTGGTAGAGATCTTCTACAGCGCCCTGGATGAGAATAGTCAAGCATGTGTTGACACTATCATAGGTGGCGTATTTTTAGATCAACCATTTTCAAGGGCTGCCGAGAAGTTGGAAAGAATGGTCAAGACAAATTGTGCATGGGGAACGAAAGATAGGTCCTATACCAAGAGCTCATGTGCAATCAGTACTAGTTCACCGCAAGCTAAAATAAATGAGGAGATGATACAAAAGCTTGCCTGGATTAGTACCAACATGGAATTTTTGATGAAGCAAAATCAAGAATGAGTTAACGCCATTGCTCATTAGCCTTTGCGAGCATCCATGTATGAGAAGCCTTACTATAAGGAGGACACTTGCTTCATTGTTGATCAAATAGGGGGTTTCCAGACCAATGCCCAAGGGTCCAATCAGGACTACTAACGCTAAGGTCAAGAAAACCAAGGTGGAAACTATAACATGGATGAATCCTTTAGAGACAAAAATCATGGAGGTTACTAGGACAGAAACAGAGGCCAGGATAGAGATGCTGATAAGGGTTGCAGAGATGGTTACAAAAGTGGTCCGTATGTGCTTCCACATAATCGTGATTCAGGTGCTGGTAGCTCTAGGGTTGAGGAAATTTTTGAGTGTTTGTTGAAAAAGGCTCGCACACAAGATGAGACCTTGAGGGGGCTGAAGTCTGATACCTCTAACATTAATCAGAAAATCGAGTCTCATTTTGTTGCTATCAAACAACTGGAGCAACAGTTCAGTCACATATCAACTCAATTCTACCAGCGACAGAAAGATACATTGCCCAACAATACAGTTCAAAATCCAAAGAATGAGGGCCAGTGTATGGAAGTGACTACTCGTGGTGATAAGTAAATCATAATCCTCTATTGCTGGTTGATGATAATGATGTTCGTGACAAGATAGTGGAGGTGAAAGATGTAGAGACCAAAGATGATCATGCTAAGTATGGGCTAAGTGATGCTGCAGAGGTGCCATAGAAGATAAAGCCCATTCCTAGACTTGCCCCTCCCTTCCCTCAAAGAATCAAAAAGAAAGAGGAGGAAGGTAATCTAAGAACTTTCTCTCTATGCTGAAACAACTCTCCATTAACATTCATCTTATTGAGGCATTGGAGAAGATTCCAGTGTATGCAAAGTTCATGAAGGTTTTTGTCACAAAGAAGCGAACTGTAAGCTAGGGGCTCTCCCAAGGGCTTCAACATTGCAGTGCGATTGCTACGAGGTCCTTGGTGCAGAAGTGAGAAGATGTTGCTGTATTTACCATACCCTACACTATCGGAGATGTAGAGTTTGTAAGGGAATTTTGTGATCTTGGTGTCGTTATAAATCTGTTACCCTTGCAGCCTTCAAGAAGCTAAGATTGGTAGCCCTTACTCCGATGAGCATGCAATTATTGATGGATAACTACATTGTGAAAAAGCCTGTGAGGATACTCTATGACGTCTTTGTCAAAGTAGAGAAGTTTGTTCCCTAAAGACTTTGTGATCCTTGATTGCAAAGTCAACTTCAAAGTCTCAATCTTCCTGGGAAAGCCCTTCCTAGCCACTAGTTGGGCACTATTAGATATGGAGGTTGGCCAACTCAAGTTTCAATTGAACAACGAAGAAGTTATCTTCAATATCTGTCAATCGATGAAGAGGCCCGACGACTTGAAGATGGATGTTTGGGCACTTGGTGAAGCATGAGTACCCAAGATGTCTATATTCTGCCACAACAGTAAATTAGTGGTGCATAGGCACCTACATATGTTTTTTGACCTCTTTACTTTATTTTTCTATTTTGTTCATTGAGGATAATGCAAATATTTTTCGATGGGCTGTGGATAGTTATAGGCCTCAGTGAAGTGTGAGTAACCTTGTCCTATAACTATCCCAAATTTTGAATCTTAGGGGTTTTCTTACCTGTGTTCTTTTTCTCCAAGGATATTTACTTTCGATTGAATTGGCATGTTTAGTATATGTAGGTGGTATTAGTAGCATGTAGTACTAATGTCTATGGCATATGTTTATTTTTATGTGAAATATGAAAAACGATATCCAACAAATTTTTTGTTAGTTAGTCTTGATAGCAACCATGCATGTTAGATTGTTTGGCAGCACTTGTTATGATAACTGGGGATAAATTGTGATGAAAAGCATGATCTAAGTGTCTTTGGTAATAGTGCAATCAGTGCCCTGTGTGTGTGAGATTTCATTGCTAAATTCATATGTTGTGTTTCAATTCAGAACTTGCCTTGTTACTCTAACTTATACTGTAGGTTAGTCGGTTAGGAAAGATCTTAGGCCGTTGTTCATATTACTCCACTTAGCCTAAATAACCAACCAAATGTGCAATGTATCTCTTGATCCCAATGGTTGAGCCTTGTATGTGCTCTTTTCTTTGTAAAAACCTAAGTTGCCTACAAAATCCTATAATGGGCCCTGATCCTTCCTTGAACATTGTGCACCTTGGCTGAAGCAAAAAGTTTAAGTTGATGGCGACTACCAAAAGTGGACCTGGTTCCTAGGTTGGATATTATGCATCTCGACTCAAGCCAAAAGCTAAATTGAGGGTGGTTGGTGTGAGGATAAACAAAAAATGAGGTGGAAGCTAGTTATACATGGAAAAAGGGATAAAAATGTGTTCAGGGTGCAAGAAAAATGAGTAGATCCAAAATTAATGAGCTAAAAAGAAAAATGATGAGAAAACAAAAGGAAAGAAGCAAACAATGAGAGTAAGGCACCCAAAAGAGCTTGAAATAGGAAAAAGGGAGAATGAAGTGAAAAACGGCAGTGTTGGTAAGGTAAAAAGTGTAGAAAAACGTAGTGTCAAGGAGGGTCTCTAGTCATTGTGTTCCCAAAACCTCTCACCAAACCTCCTTAAGCCTAGTTAAAAGCCAATAAAGTCCTAAAGTGATCCTAGTCGAAGTAGTGAAATGTCATAGTCATGAGTATAGGGGCAAGCATATGATATTGAGCATAGTATTTGAATGTCTTTTGTGCAAGTGAGTGATTTTGTGTAGTCCCAAACATTGAATCTGAAAATATCATCATAACTGGGACATGGGACTTCTTTCTGTGAGGGCACTTGCATTGTATTGTTGATATTAGACTAACTCAATGAGTATTGCTTATTGGTGATTGCCTTGCTTTTCATAGTTGCACTATTACATGTGTTAAACTGCATTGGTTTGATTGATAGGTATCTGATATGTTTTTAAATAGTGGTTTGGGTATTTGTGCTTGAATTTGATATGAAGTATGTCATTAGATTGAGGTCTGTGTGCTACTGTACTACTTTTGTGATTGAGTCCGTCGCTTGAGGACAAACAACAATTTAAGTTGAGAGTGTTGATATACTATCAAAATACAACACTTTATGTGTTTAAAACTTAGAATTTTGTGTGTTCTCAAAGCGATGTTAGTAGATTTGATGTGTTTTAATGATTGTTTTGTAGGATTAAAGGGTTGACATGATTTTTTGGTCAAGTGTGCAGAAATTGAAAAACTTGTTGTCCTTCGACACCCTTTATGCATCGTGGAAGTTTCCACAGGCCGAGAGTACTTTTCGTAGCAAAATCCGATGAAGGAGAGATTTTTTGAAGTTGAGTCTATGAACATGTAGACAAACAATACAAGATTCTACGAGTCATAGATTGCTTTCGTACCCTAAGGATAAAAAATTGGGGAGTTGCTGAAATGTCATCAGATGAAACCCTCCACGGGATGTAGAACTTTATACGGCCCATAGATGGGTCTCATAGAAGTCACCCCCAGATTTGCTAAAGGAATCCACGAAGCCCCAATTACGGGCTGTAAAACTTTATATGGCCCGTAGAGTTGTCCATAAAGTCTGCTAACCCAATTCTCCTATTTTAATTTTTTCTTGTATTTTAAATACTATAAATATATTTTTTAGGTTATTTATTGCACGAGACACAAGAGAGTCAGTAAGAAAAAGGGAGAAACATTGCGAGACATTTCTGAAACAATATTTTGTGTTCTTAATTCATACTTGTGATCTTTATTAAAAAGCTTGGATTTTTTATTTTTAATTCCATTGTGTAAGTGCTTAATTATGCTATTTAATATCATAATTCTTACATTTACACTAATAATGAGTAGCTATCCACAACTAGGGTTGTGAGAACCATGAAGAAATAACAAGGTCAAATCGAATAATTTGCAATTCTTGGAAAGTGTGCATGCATGTATTAATTAATTCTCTTCGGCTTGAATGCTTTTTAATGATGGTCAACGTTGGAACTCGCCTAGTGTTATTGACTAAATCAAGGTAGTAATGAATAGGAAAAGAGATTAAGTAACAAGATTAGATTGATATTTCTCATCTAATCAACCAAACTGGATCAAGGGGAGGTTGTACTGGGATAATAGGTAAGGTTAGTGGTGTCACACTGCGGGGATGGATCAAATCCCATAGTAACAGTGTAATTTGCATCTCGCGTGGAGCAAAAGATCTGGTAAACTAAACTTACCGTCTGCATGCTACACACTAGAAATGAATTCGATTATTTGGTAATACCAAGTAAGGGAATCATGGGAAACACAATACCCTAGTTACTCTTCATACTGATTTCACACTCTTCTTAGTCTAGGATTTCTTTCCATAATTTCCAATCTTTTCCAGTGTCAAGTAATGAAAGTGCGAAAATTCATAACTAACGGAGTATATTGGATTTGACTCCGATCAA
>JAPFFP010046894.1:0-10689 GCA_026153255.1 Solanum medicagineum | reverse complement strand
ATTTTTCAAGTGATTAATCTCTTCCTTTAAATTAAGAAGTTCTCGTTTTAAATCAGCAACAGTAATTTCTTTTGCTGAAAAATTCCTTTGAGTTAAAATTCTTTTTAATTCAGCAGTCGAACAATACTCTAGTTATCTTGAAATAGGAGTAATAGAAGAAGAGGATTGACCCTGATCAGCATTTTTAAATTCATCATTTAAAATTGTATCCAAAACCCTGTTCCTTAAATCCTTATCATCTATTGTTTTAAGAATTCTCATTATTCTTTCATCATCAATCATATTAACATTCATATTTTGAAAATTAGATATTAAATCATATAAACTATCTTTTTTCTCACAAGCACATTCATTGTCTGAAAAAGATCTATCAGAATCAGAATATAAATCTTCTTCTTGTAAGATTCTTAAATTTTCATCTAAACTATAATCATCAGAGGTAGAATCAGTTATTTCAGAACTTGAATCAGAATTTAATAATATTTTACACAATGAATCTTTAATCTTTTCATCTAAATCTAAACTTTTAATTTTTTCTTGAGTCTTACATTCATTAGCATAATGACCAAATTTTCCATATTTATGACATTGAATCCTTTTTTTATAATCTTTTTTCTTTTTTTTCTTATAATCTTTTTTATCCTAATCTTTTTTATCCCTAGATTTAAATTTTTTCTTATATTTATTTTTTCTATTATCAACTCTATCCTTAGACCTAGAAATCTTTTTCTTTCTGGACGATCCTGGTATATCAAAAGCAAATTGATCACAGAATTCTCCTAATTGTTTTCTTTCATTTAATCTATTCTTTTTAATACGGTAGTTCATTTTAATATCATTACAAACAGCTAAACCTTCCTGAGTACAAACACTAATAATCTTTCCATAAGTAAGAGAATCATAAGGGATCTTGTTATTAGGTCCGCGCAAATATTTTTTAACTCTTTCAGCAAAAATCGAAGGTAAACCATCAATAAATTTAGACTTCCAATGTTCATGACTACAATCATGTAATTCCATAACTCGACTTAAAAACACATCTTTATACCATCTAAAATCTGATAACTGTCTACAACGTAAATTCTGTAAAGTAGTTCTAATGGTTTCTGCCTCATCTGTCCATCTACCACAAAAATGTTCCACCATAGTGGTTACTAAAGTATAAACTGCATTTTGTTGCCCTTGAGAAGAAGCAGTTGGGTCAGAAGTTTGGTATGCTAATTGTCCTTCAATCTTATGGACACTAGTAGTATTCATAATGGTAGTTTTTTGTTCCACGTTTAAAAAATTATCCCACCAACCCTTTAATTGACCAGTAAAACCTGCTAATATCATGAAAGCAATATCTTTATCCTGATTTTTATTAATCTTACAAAAATGGTACTATACATTAGCATTTTATGAACAGTAGTAAAAATCTGTTTATCATTAAATTCATCAATATTCCATTCATAAATCTCTTTACTACTATAACTATTATTAAAAATCTGGTCTCTTTCTTCATTTAAAATATCAACTGGGGTTGGTCGATTATAATAATACATTCTTTGAATAGGTTTATCTGCCCATTTAGTATTAATCTTATTCAAATAATCTTTTGAAGCATTTTGAATAATAAAATCTTCTTGTTTTGCAGTTAAAACAGGTTGGGGCTGTAAATCTAGTCCAGTAATATTTGAATCGAAGTTAATATTTTTTAATTTTTCCTATAAAAGTTGTTCAATTTCTTCAGTGGAGTCTGTTTTAAAATTTTTAATTTCTGGAGGCGGTTATAATGTATTTTTAACAATTTATTATGTAATCTTAATTATTCTTAATTTAAAAGTTGAAAAGTTTAAAAGGTTAATTATAATTTAACAACATCATTTAAAATTGAATGTAAAAAGTTAGAATTATTATTTTACACTACCGTATATCAAAATTATAAAAATTGTTTTGTTAGTATGATAGTAGTAAATAATATTCTAAATGCTCAAGATGTATATTGCTAAATATATATAATATTAGCTTTTACACACGTTCTCTTTTTTTTAATAAGTTAAAGTTTAATGAATAGTAATTTATTTATCTGTGTTAATTAATATTTCCTTATTCCTTATTTTAATGCTACAATAGGTGATTAAATTATTTTAATGAGAAATTGGATTTATTGTAGTCTATTCAATTTCTTAAAGTTATTTTTACCTTCAATACAAATTGAGAGCACATTATTATTATTATTATTATTATTATTATTATTATTATTATTATTATTATTATTATTATATACACGCATCTTATATGAAGTATTTAATTCTTAAATTATAATGTGCACTGCTCTAGACATAAATAATGGAAACGAAGAGGCATAACAGATGAGGAAAAGTAATGAACAATTTTTGTAACTGAAGATAACAAAATGTCCTATCACTTTAATATATTGTGTCAATTTTCTTTATAAAAAATTTATCTTTCTAGCCTATCACTTCGCTAGATTTCACATGTTTGCCGGAAATACTTGAGTAAGTTTATGTTCATTCATGTCTTCTATTTTATCTTTGCAATATTATAATTTTACAAGTACAAATTATGATAAATAAAATTGTCGGACTACTTAGGTCAATGCACATAATGGTTAATTATGGTATATGTCATTCGTATAAAATGTTTTTACATAGTTGCATATTTCAGAAACTCTTAGAGGGATGAAAGCATCCGAACCTACAGTTATACATAACTAAATCTCGTTAAAATTAAAAGACGAATTATTAGAGTAATACTACTTTGTACATGTTAAGATTATACAAATCATCTCTTAATACTTATTTTGTTTGGTTCAATACTCTTATATCTTTCTTCAATTCTATTCTGAGTTTGGAGAAATATATAACTACCGAAAGAGTATAAATTCAGCATGATTGGTATTTGTTTGGCATCTTGGTATGACAAAGATAACTTACATGGTTATTTACACTTTTATTTAAGGTTTATTTTATAATTTATTCTTATTTTCTTGAATCCAAATATTATAAGGACAAGAACATTTCAATTTTTAGTTTAAAGGTCTCCTATTTCAAAACATCAATCAGTAGTATATAACCTATATCAAAATATCCATAAGAAAAGTGTTTATGAGGTGTTTGTTATTGGTCAGATAGATGAAAAAACTTTTCTTGATGATTTAACGTATACTTGTAGAAATTGTTTGAATACTTCAATTTCTTGATCATCTCTATTTATGAAGATTGTTTAAGTGCCTAATATTAAATTTTAGATATGATTATTTTGTTATACTACATTGTTATCCAATTAAATTTTGGACAGTGTTAATATCTTTTTACCATATTTACAAATGAAAGATGTCGTAACTTTGAATCAGACGAAAGGACATGTATCTGTGATGCTAATATTACTATAATTTTTTGATATTTTTATATATTTTAAGCGTCTCTTCATAAATAACTTTTACCTTTTAAAGGTTAATATCATGAAATTGATATAATATATTAGTCATTTAAAGAATGATATATATGTATTGATCAAATATCTACATTACTTCAATACATATTATTTTCATTTAATAACATCTTTTTGATATTTATGTGGCTATAGAGGGAATCAACTTACAATATCTTGAAGATAAGATAAACTCTTTTATATGTGAATTATTTGCACTTTGAATCGATATTGATCATATTTTAACATGCTGACAATGTTGTTGAAAGCTTAAAAAAAGCCATAAAATGTAAAGTTGAATGTTTGGTTGTCAATTGATTTACATAACTAATTTAGGTGTTCAAACAATATCGAAAATCATCTTACATTCATTTCTATATAAGGTGGTTGAATCGGCTATGAATATGTCCATTGAGTTCTATATATTGCATCATTTCAATGTTAGTGCTACTTATCACAACATATTGCCTTATTGGTTATATCATTTTAAAATATTAGGACTAATTAACATAGGATTCACGTGCAATGCACGTGCCCAAAGACTAGTATAAGAAAAAACAACAAACAAGTGTTTATTTTCTACTTCTCATCCTACAAACAAGTGTTTATTTTCTACTTCTCATCCTTATGCTTTCTACCCAATTTTGGACACTGGTAACAATGATCTATCACTAATTTAGCTATTTCAACATTTACGTAAAGAGCTCCTTCCCTGATTTATTGAGATGCTTTCTATAATTAGTAATAGGGTTAACACTTTTGGTTCCTTTGCTATTAATGCAGTCTAATTTTAGTCATTGTGATATCTAATTAACCACAATTAAACTTCAATTATTTCAAATGTATCCTTTTGCTTATGAATATTCATAAATAATTTTCAAAATTATTAACCATCTCATGGTTTAATTACACGTGTTCATATTAAATTTATATTTGACGGTAACATACTTGTACGAATTGTTCAACTATAACTTTCCTATATAGCGAGTCAAAAGCAAACATTTTAATTAATCGAAGATTAAATGTGATATAAGGATAAAAACCAGAATTTACCATTACTAGAGGAGCCAAAAGTAGGTATTCTCCCTAATTAATAAGAACTACAACTATACATTGCCATTATCGAGGACCTAAAAAGATATAATTTTATCTATAAGAAAAATGGAGGAATTGGTTCTTTTGGGAGAGGAATAGGTGTAAATTCCTGATATTTACACAAGTCAGAAATAGTTAACCTGACTTAATTATCATAAACACACATATTGTTAAAGGAAGAATTTACATATTTTTATTTAGTTGAAGTGAAAGACTAGAACAAATGGCAATTTGAATCATTCATCTACGGTGGTTGGTTGTCATTGTATGTTGGATCAACACCTAATGGGCCTTTACAACACTCTTTATGGGTAGATCTTTAGTTTCGAAGGTCACTAATCTGTTGTGCAGATATAAATGTCAATAACAGACCCCTATTTGGCATTTCTAAAAAGTACAACTTACATAAATTTCATAGTGTTAAGAGCTAATTATATTTTACCCCTATTATTTTTCAAATACAAAAAATTCCTTAAAACTAATGAATTTCGGGTATATCCAGTTTGCTACACAACTTGTCCATATATTACCTTATTGTTGTTGCACTAAAAAAGAAAAAGATATCAATTTAAATGTCACTTTCACAATCATGCAAAACAAATTGATATTAATCTCTTTCAAAATGGTACGACATCAAACAATTCAAATTTTAAATTTTCTTCTCCTCTATATACTACAATTTGTAACAAATTTTCTTCTTCATCCATTTTTTTCTTTCTGGTTCATCAATTATCAAATTTCTAAACTTTTTAATAGCTTTTTCATCTATAAATTTCTGATTATATGAATAATGATCTATCTTTTAGTATTATGATTATCCAATTAGTCAAAGAAGGATGCATCTTTGACTTTAAAATTGATTGTGAAAAAAGTCCAAAATTGGAGAAAAAGGTCGAGTTGTTGATGGCCCCGATAAGGTATCATGCCCCTAGAGGGGACCCAAGATGTGGTCGGCACCCAAAGACTATCGCTAGTCCCCTAGCGAACCACTTGGCCTCATCACATTGATTCATACATACATTCTACTAATCAGCGGAAGACATAAAGAATATAAATGGGCACATCTATCTAATCTCAAATAATAATAATAATTGAAAGGCTAGTAGAAAGAACTAGCTAACAATCTTAACAATCAACATTCGATTCTAGTCTATGAAACCTCTATCACTAGTAAGTGTTGCCAATGACAAACCCTTGGCTACCTCAATCAATAATAAGCTAACAAATGTCTAACTGTAAAGCAAGATGAAAATAACACAATGAATCCTCCGAAGTAGGGGAGACACCAATCAGCTGAACGTCCAACATCCTCAACGATGAACCTGTTAGTGATCTCTAATCCTTGTATCTGCATCATAAAATGATGCAGCGCTGAGTGGCATCAGTACGTGGAATGTACGGTATGTAAAATAACTGAATCAAATCGAAACAGGTAGAACAACATGAAACATCAATCAACATCAAGGATAATAATAATCAACATGTCAAATGTCTATCTAAAGCAAGAATAAAGAGTAGACAAGTGACCCATCAACCCATCAATCCATCCAACCTCATCAATCAAATCAGACTCATCTTAGAGGGACTCATCCCAACTCATCACATCTCATCTCATCTCAGAGTACTCAATTTGAGAACTTTCTGGGAGTTTCTCTTATCCAACAATAATCACTTATGAGCCAGTGATTGTACAACAATCTCGCTGATGTTGTCACAGCCGTTCTGTACTTGCCATGTAGGGAATGAATCAAAATCATAATAAGTCCTCTGTTGATTTCAAGGACTTCTAATCACAGGGAACCTCAATATAATGTGATGTTATGGTCCCAATCCTCACCTACGCTTGGTTACGTAGTTTGATGAGTGCGAGTTGGATTAACTATTACTCTTTCGGTGCTCGATACTCCTTTCATGTCTCAATACTCATAAAACAATTCATCCAATCAAACCATCTCAATCAAATCATCCCAATCAACCTCTTGGAGGCACTATCTTTCCATCAGTCTCATAGAAACTCTAATCATCTCATCAATCAACATCTCACTCAATAGCTCAAAGGCTTAGAACATTCATCAGGAAAAAATCGAATAGACAAATCATTAGAGTTTATTTATGGAGACTCATAGGACCATCAAGTTCTATCAATTCATCATCATTCTCACATCTTAATCACAATCACAATCGACATTCTCAATCAAGGCTCTAGACTCAATCCCTATCTTGATTCATGCATGCTTTCAAAAGTTGACATATATGGTTTATGCAATATCCTATAAAAAGTAATCAATTCAAGATAACAAGTTTATGATGATCATCAACATATGAAAATATATTTAATGAATGTAATTTCATGAAAATAATCAAGAATGTGTATGTAGACTCATGAACTTTCAACTCTCTTCTAAGACCAACTATGGGGCACATGAGAGAGCAATCTCATGCTTTTAGTTTAGCCTCACATACCTGGGATGAAGCTATCAACAATCAACTCCAAGAATTGCCTTTGAATTCTTCAATCTACGCTTCCCTCTTCTTTCCTCTCAAGCCCTAGTTTTTAAAATACTTAGAAAGGGACCTAGAATGGGGTTTAAGACCATATTTATGCATCAAAATGACCTAACTTGATCGTGTTTTGAGTTTAAGAGGGGTTGAAAATTGACGGAATGCCCCTCAAATTAAAACGAAAAATTTCACTCAGAAAATGCCCAGTCCGCATCGTGGACTGGGCACACACATGCATAGTTTTTTTTTGAAAATTTTCTAAACGAGTTTTTTCCAATCCCGTCAAACAAATAGAAAAAATATAAGGCATGTCTGCGTCCCAGGCGCGTCGTTCCTCGGGCATGCACAACCACTGTAAATCGTTTTGGATCGAAAAATTATTTTTTCAATCCAATGGCTCTAAAATTCGAACGAGACCATTTTTCCACTCAATGTTTCATGGTAATTGCATATCTGGTCTCGAATTCATAAACGAAGCATGGGAAGACGCATTATGCGCACATCTCTATTCTAGAGGTCTTCTAGTAATTTACTGGGTGTTATATCATCTCCCCCTTGGAATCAGTCGTCCTCGAATGATGAGTAATCGTGGATATCTAGGCACGAATAGACTCAAACTCATCTCAATATTTAAATCTATCAATCAAACTTTCGACTCCTCATCACTATCAACAATCTCCATTTGGACTCATGAATAGACATTCAAGAAAAGACAATTAATTTAGTTAAGGGTAAGGAAATTACCTTCAACATTCTCATCATTTGGCACGAATAGGTGCAGATATTTTGCTTTTATCTCTTCCTCAGCTTCCCATGTGGCTTCCTCAACGAATTGATTTCTCCACAGGACTTTGACTGAGGCTATTGCTTTGGTTCTCAACTTGAAAATCTGACGATCAAGGATTTGGACTGGAATTTCTTTGTAGGTCAAGCTATCCTTCACTCCAATGCTATCCACAAGGATCACCAAGTTAGGATCTCCAAACATTTCTTCAATATCAATACGTAGAACACTGAATGGATTCCGTCTAACTCGGAAGGCAACTCTAATTCATAAGCAACCTTCCTAGTCCTCTTCACAATCTGATAAAGTCCAATATAGTGTGGACTCAATTTACCCTTCTTCCCAAATCTCATGACATCTTTCATAGGTAACACTTTTAAATATATCCAATCATTTACCTCAAACTCTAAATCTCTCCTCCTCACATCGGTGTAGGATTTCTGGCCACTCTATGCAGTCTTTAATCTTTCTTTAATGAGATTAACCTTCTCCATCCATTGGTGGACAAGATCAGGCCCGATCAACTCCGCTTCTCCAACATCGAACCACTCAATTGATGATCTACCTCTCCTCCCATACAAAGCTTCGTAGGGAGCCATCTGAATGCTTGCATGATAACTATTGTTATATGTAAATTCAATCAACGGTAGGTGATCATCCCATTTTCCCGTGAAATCAAGGACACAGGATCTCAACATATCCTCTAACGTCTGAATGTTATGCTCTACCTAGCCATTTGTCCGTGGATGAAAGCTTGTGCTCAAATTTACTTTCGTACCCAATCTTTTCTGGAACGATCTCCACAATCGGGAGGTGAATTGAGCTCCTCTGTTTGAGATGATGGACAAGGTAACTCCATGCAACCTCACAATCTCTTGGATGTACAACTTGGCACACTCCTCAGCAGTGTCGGTTATCTTAACTGCTAAGAAGTGAGCCGATTTGGTCATCTTATCCACAATCACCCATATCGAATCATGTTGCTTTCGAGACCCCGGTAAACTGGTAATGAAATCCATATTGATCATCTGCCACTTCCATTCAGGATTCTCAAAGTTCTGGGCCAATCCATATGGTCTTTGGTGCTCAACTTTCACTTGCTGACAATTCAGACACTTTGAAACAAATTCAGCGATATCCCTCTTCATTCCACTCCACCAATAGATTTCTCTCAAGTTATGGTACATTTTGGTAGAGCCAGAATGAATAGAATATCTAGAACTATGGGCTTCAACCATAATCCTCTCTCGAATGCCATCAACATTAGGAATGCACAATCTACTCTGGTATCTTAACATCCCATTTTCCCCTTTGGAGAAGACCATCACTTTCTGTTTGTGGACAACCTCCTTCAATTGGAGTATGATAGGATCTCTTGCTTTTCTTTCACCTCTGCCACTAAAGATGAAGCAGACTTGTTCTGAATATTAACTCCTCCCTCATCATTTTCCTCAAGTTGAACTCCCAATCGAGCTAATCGATGCACTTCTTTTGCTAACTCCTTCTTTCCTTCCTCCATATGGGTTGTGCTACCCACTGACAACCTGCTAAGAGCTTCAGCAACAATGTTAGCTTTACCTGGATGGTAGAGAATGCTCATGTTGTAATTCTTGAGCAACTCCAACCATCTTCTCTGTCACAGGTTGAGCTCTTTCTGACTGAAGACATACTATAAGCTCTTGTGGTTGGTGAACACATCCACATGCACTCCATACAAGTAGTGACCAGATTTTAAGTGTAAACACCACCGCCACCAACTCAAGATTATGGGTCGGATAGTTCTTCTTATGAATCTTAAGTTGTCTGGAAGCATAGGTTATCACCTTCCCTCTCTGCATCAGTACACATCCCAATCCAACCCTTGAGGCATCACAATAGATTACAAAATCTTCCATCCCATGGGGCAATGTAAGAATTGGTGCACTAGTCAGTCTAGTCTTCAACTCTTGGAAACTTCTCTCACATTTATTAGGCCACTGGAACTTAACCTTTTTCTAAGTCAATTTAGTCAATGGTACAAATAAGGAAGGAAAACCCTCAACAAATCTGCGATAATAGCCTGCCAACCGTAAGAAACTTCTTATGTCAGTTAGAGAGGTTGGTCTGGGCCAGTTCTTTATCGCTTCAATCTTTGGAGCATCTACTCGAATTCCATCACCGGAGACAATATGGCCTAGGAAAGCCACTAACTTAAGCCAGAATTCACATTTTGAGAATTTTACGTACAACTCATGGTCTTTAAGTGTTTGGAGGACAATTCTGAGGTGATTTGCATGCTCCTCCTCATCTTGCGAATACACCAAAATATTTCCAATGAATACAATCACATGAAGGTTGTAGATGCATTGATCCATCTAAAGGACATGACCAAGAACTCAAAATGGTCATATCTAGTCCTAAAGGTTGTGTTTGGAATGTCACATTCCCTCACTTTCAACTGATGGTAACCAGATTTGAAGTTTATCTTTGAGAAATAAGAGGCACCTTGAAGTTGGTCAAACAAATCATCAATCCTTGGGAGAGGATACTTATTCTTTATGATGACCTTGTTAAGTTACCTATAGTCAATACACATTTTGAGAGACCCATCTTTCTTTTGCACGAATAAGACAGGGGCACCCCTAGGAGAAACACTCAGCCTTATGAAGTCTTTCTCTAACAAATCTTCAATTGTTCTTTCAATTCTTTCAACTTAGCTAGGTCATCATATAAGGTGGAATTGAGATGGGTATCAGGAAGAACATCAATCCCAAAGCTGTCAAAATACATCACATTTGGTGCCTGAAACAAAGGATTTTGTGAGTTCTTAAAGCGAATTTTTAGTGTTTTGATGTGTTTTTGTGTTAATCTTGCAGAAATTTTAGGTTGACATG
>JAPFFP010046893.1:0-33092 GCA_026153255.1 Solanum medicagineum | reverse complement strand
GTCTCACCCATGAAGGGTGTGGTTCGATTTTGAAAGAAGGAAAATTAAGCCTAAAAGTTTGTAGGTCCTTATATTGAAACGACCCTGACCCCAAAATTTGTCCAAAATGTTCTTCGGAAGTGCCCAGAATTGTAATTTCAATATATCTCAAAATCCATGACTGATATCAAAAATCTAACTTCTTATTCTTGTTCAGGGAATCAAAATTAGGGGAAAAAGGGTCTATCACTGATTTTAGAGCAACCTTATTAAAACTCGAAATTCCTGAAATGCAAATTCCAGAGAGGAATACGTGTAACTTCTACGGCGCGCCTCTGTATAAAAAAAGTGTTTGTTTTTTTGACTCGGTCCTAGAATTTTAAGTCTTGTGCCTAAGTATTCCCAAATGTTAAAATACATATACTTAATCATTTTTCACAGTCATATCATCTTAAGCATTCCCCAACACTCACTCAAACACTAAGCCAAATTTTTCACTACTAAATTCAAGTCTCAAACCCTCATCTGGAAGTAAGGATTTCCTTCAAGGTTATTCTTAAAGCTTCAAGTCTCCACCTCCAATCCTCACTAAGTTCATCTCCAAGCTAAGCTATGCGGGTTTCTTTCATGGGTTCCTTCACACATGATACCCAAGATTCCTTTTACTCTAATTTGCATGATTTCAAGTTGATTTACAATCGGGTCTATCTTATTTTGAAAATCACTGCATAATATGTTGAAGCTCATAAAATTGAGACTATTTTGTTATATTTGTGGTGTGAAACCAAGGTCTATTGTAAGATTTGGTGAAGGATTTTGATTTAAATTGCATGAGGGTGTTATAAAGTGTCTACTGAAGGTTTTGCATTGCATTTTATAGCATGATTTCACTCTTGAACTGCATGATTTTGCACTAGCACTACACACCCTCTAAGTGTTTGATAAAATGTCCGCTTATGGTTTCGTGAGGAATTAAAGGTCCAATGCATGACTTATGAGTTGAATGACTATATGATGAATAAATGATGATAAAATGAATGTATGTATATGGTTCTCCCTATGTAATGTTGGAATGTGACCATGCCCTACCCGGGGGTTGTGCGCCGTGTAACCTTGTTGGGGGGTTTTTACCCTGATACCTATCCGGAGGTTTGTAATATGGCACCAAAGGTTGTAGGGTGCGATAATCCACCAACTTTTCTTGGGGTTTATACCCATCAACCTATCGGGGATTTGTAAACCGGCACCAAGGGTAGTAGGACGCAACGATCCACCAACCTATTGACGGGGTTCGTATCTCAATCACCAAGGGTGATAGGGTGTGACAATCCACTAATACATAATGGTGTCTTTTGTCATATATGTTATACTCTATGTAAGCATGTTTTACTTAAGCATTAATTATGCATGCCATCTTGCTACTATGTTATCTATTGCTTGTCTCTATGCATTTTGATTATGATGCCTTTCTATTGTTTCATTGCATCCTACATAGTACATTCAAACGTACTAACACATAATCTATGGCTACGTGAAGTCACCATGTAGGAGCCGGTGTTCAAGTTCATCATCCTCCCCTCCACTTGGCTAGTCCGATACTACTCAAGCTAGTTGGTGAGTCCTCCACTTCAGGGACCTTAGTCTAAGTTTCTCTTATTATGCATTGGGACATTCATCTTCATTTTTTACTTTGGGTATGACAGTGAGCCCGGTTGCTTTATCTGGCCCTGCCTCTTATCTATGTAGTAGAGGACTGGACATGCTATGTATCTTTACTATAAGCTTTGACTCTTGTTGTTCATGATATGAAAATTATCTCTTTGCCATGGTTGTCGCAATTTACTATTTCTTAATGTATTAAATTGCTTTCGTGACCAAGGATTTGTAATGATATGCTACAAGGGTTGTTTGGGGATTCTTCGAGTTCCCCATTCATCGATCACGTCTAGGCACTAGGCTTGGGTCGTGAAAAAGGTGATATCAAAGAACTAGGTTGTTAGAGCCTCGGCGTCCAACACACCATGTTGATTAGAGTCTTATTCATGGTTGTGTTGTGCAAGACAACTACGAGTGGGAGGCTATGAAATGTTTTGGGAATTTTTTTTGTTCTTCATGTTCTAAGTCGTGCTGCAGTGTTGAAGTAAGCTTTTCCCCTAATGATTGTTCTTTGCTATGCTAGATCATTCCTAATATGAGGGGAAGACGAGCCCGCACAGTCGAAGAGTAACCGACCAATGGAGAGCTTAGGGATGCTATCACCTTGCATCCACAAGTGGTTGCTAATCAATCCAACCAAGGGGCCCAAGCCCCTCATGCTCCTACACCGGCCTTAGACTTCATGAGAATGAATCCCTCGGAAGTTCATGGGTCAAAAGTGAGTGACGCCCAAGAGTTCATTGATGAGGTCTACAAACTCTTGTCTATCATGGGTGTTGGGTTGAATGAAAAGGTGGAGTTTGCAGCATACCAACTCAAAGAGGTAACTCAATTATGTTACAATCAATGGAAAGAAGAGAAAGGAGTTGGCTATATTGCACTTTGGGAAGAGTTCAAAATGGCTTTACTTAATCGATCCTTCCCTCTTGAGCTTAGGGAGGTTGAATTGGTAAAATTTATGAATTTGAGACAAGGGTCCATGAGTGTGAGGGAGTATGCCCTCATGTTTACCCAAATTTCGAAGTATGCTCCTCATTTAGTGGCCGACTCAAGGTCTAGGATGAACGAATTTGTGATGGGTGTGTCCAACTTTGTTAGTGAAAAGTGCCGGTCCGCTATATTGATTAGTGACATGGACTTGTCTCGTTTGATGACCTTTGCTGAGCAAATGGAGGGGGAAAAGTTGAGGAAGAGGAGGGACTATGAGGTTAAGAGGGCTTGCTTTAAGGGCAAGTTTCAAAAGGGTGTTCGGGTCTACCAAGGTCAAGGGTCCTCTCATGCTCCCAATTGGAGGTTTGCCAATGACCTTCCAAGACCTCAAGGTGTTAGTGTTGTGGTTCCTAATGAGGTGTGTCCTAGATGGGGTAAGAGGCATAGGGACCCATGCTTGAGACACACTAATGCATGTTATGGTTGTAGGGAAGTGGGTTAAAAAAGGGTGGATTTTCCCTGAGATTGCAAACGGTCAAAGAGGTTTGTTTACAAGGTGCTAATGCGGTTCTCTTGGGGAGCGGTGGTCGACAAGATGGTGCCCTAAGGTGCAATTGATTTTATGCTTTACATGGGAGGCAAGGGGTTGATGAAGTCCCCGATGTCGTCACCAGTATGTTGAAAATCTTTGACTTTGATGTGTATGCATTGATTGATCCGGGTGCCACTCTTTCTTTAGTTACCCCCTTTGTTGCCCAAAAGATCCATGCTGACTCCGAAGTGTGTAACGAGTCATATGATATGTCTACGCCTATTGGGGTATCCATTATTGCGAGAAAAGTTTATAGAAGTTGTCCTATTTGCATTTTGCATTAAATCTTGCCTTGTAATCTTGTTGACTTAGACATGGTGGATTTTGATATTATTCTTGGGATCGATTGGTTGCATGTCTACTATGCTTCTATTGATTGTAGAACTCGTTGGGTCAAATTCCAATTTCCAAATGAACCCGTCCTTTAGAGGGAAAGTCAAGATATGGTGGTCAAGCGTAGATTCATCTCTCACATTAAAGCCCGCAAGTTGATCTATAAGGGGTGTCTTTACCATCTTGTGAGGGTTAGGGATGTGGAGTCTAAAGCCCTTCCCATAGAGTTGATTCGAGTTGTAAATGAGTTTCTTGACGTCTTCCTGAGTGACCTTCTCGGTATTCCTCCCAAAAGGGAAATAGACTTTGTTGCATAGACCTCCTCCCCGATACTCAACCTATCTCTATTTCCCCTTACCCAATGGCCCCGGAAAAGTTGAAGGAACAAGTGAGGGACTTATTGGAGAAGGGATTTATTAGACCTAGCCAATCACCTTGGGGTGCTCCGGTGTTGTTTGTGACAAATAAGGATGGGTCCCTTAGGATTTGTATTGACTATCGCCAACTCAATAGGGTCACCATGAAGAGTAGGTATCCTCTTCCAAGAATTGATGATTTATTTTACCAATTGTAAGGGGCTAGCCATTTCTCTAAGATTGATCTTCGATCCGGGTATCATCAAGTCAAGCTGAGGGAGTGTGACGTTCCCAAGATGGATTTTCATACTAGATATGGTCATTATGAGTTACTTCTATGTCTTTTGGGTTGACAAATGCACCGGCCGTCTTTATGGACCTGATGAATAGGTTTTTCAAGCTTATCTTGATTCCTTTGTTGTGGTCTTCATTGATGACATTTTGATCTATTCTCGTGGTGAGGAGGAGCATAGAGCTCATTTGAGGGTGATGTTGCAAAGATTGAGGGCGGAGCAATTGTATGCTAACTATGAAAAGTGTGAATTTTTATTGAGGGAGGTTGCATTCCTAGGACATGTGCTGTCGGGGGATGGTATTAAAGTTTATCCAAAGAAAACCGAGGTGATTAGAAATTGGCCTAGACCATTGACCTAGTTAGACAGTAGAGGTTTCTTGGGTTTAGAGGGCTATTATAGGAGGTTCGTGAATGGGTTCTTCTCTATTGCTTCTCCTATGAAAAAATTGACTCAAAAAAGGTTAAGTTTGTGTGGACCGATGAATGTGAGAGGATCTTGCAAACATTGAAAGATAAACTTGTGTTAGCTCCTATATTGTCACTACAAGATGGGATTGAGGGATTTGTGGTGTATTGTGATGCTTCCCGGGTTTGTTTGAGTTGTGTGTTGATGCATAATGGTTAGATCATAGCCTATGCTTCTAGAATTCTCAAAGTACATGAAAGGAACTACCTTACCCATGATCTAGAGTTAGTTGTTGTCGTGTTTGCATTAAATATTTGGTGTCACTACTTTTATGGGATGCATGAAGATGTGTTCACCGAAGCAGCCTCCAATTTGTCTTCCCTCAAAAGGATTTCAAATTGAGACAAAGAAGATGTTTAGAACTTCTTAAGGACTATGATATTGGTGTGCATTATCATCCGGGTAAGGCAAATGTAGTGGCGGATGCCTTGAGTAGGGTGTCCATGGGTAGCTTAGCTCATGATGACGGTAGTGAGAAAGAGATGGCTATGGAGGTGCATCGGTTGGCTAGGTTGGGAGTTAGGTTGGAAGACGATGAGGTGATGGCTCAAAGACGTTTTTGATTGATGAGGTGATGGCAAAACAAGATCTTGATCCCTCCTTGTTAGAATTAAAGGCCTTGGTGAAATAGGGCAAGGTAGAGGTTTTCCCCCAAGGGGGAGATGGTTCCCTTAGGTACCAAGGTAGATTGTGTGTACTATATGTTGATGGTTTGATAAAAAGGATCATTGATGAGGCTCATAACTCTTCTTATCCTGTCCACTCCGATTCCACAAAAATGCCTAGAGACTTGAGGGATGTGTATTGGTGGGGAGGCATGAAGAGGCGCATTGCCAAATTCATTTCCGGTTGTCATACTTGTTAATAAGTCAAAGCCGAACATCAAACGCTAGGTGGCCTAACCCAAGACATTGAGGTTTCTACTTGGATGTGGGAACTTATAAATATGGATTTTGTGTTTGGGTTGCCTAAGACTACAAAGGGTTTTGATTCCATTTGAGTTGTGGTTGATAGGAAGAATCTGGTTGTCATACTTGTTAACAAGTCAAAGCCAAACATCAAACGCTAGGTGGCCTAACCCAAGACATTGAGGTTTCTACTTGGAAGTAGCAAGTTGTAAATATGGATTTTGTGTTTGGGTTGCCTAAGACTAGAAAGGGCTTTGATACCATTTGAGTGTTGATTGAAAGGATGAAGAAATCGGCTCACTTTCTAATGGTTAAGACCATATTTGGGACTGAAGATTATGCAAGGTTGTACATTCATGACTTGGTAAGGTTGCATTGGGTTCCTTTATCCATACCATTGGATCGTAGGGAAAAATTTGCTTCATTGTTGGAGATCTTTCAAAAGGGGTCTTTGTACTAGAGTTAAGCTTTCTACGGCCTTCCACCCTCAAATGGATGGCCAAGCCAAGTGGACCATCTAAACCCCTGAGGATATGCTTAGAGCATGTGTGTTTGAGCTTAAAGGTAGTTGGGATGATCATCTTCCATTGATTGAGTTTGCAAACAACAATAGCTATCATTCTTGCATCAATGCTCCTTTTGAGGCTCTCTATGTGAGCTGCTGTAGATCACCGGTTAGATGGTTTGAGGATGGTGAGATAGCTTTGTTGGGACCAGATCTGGTTATGGAGGCTCTTGAGAAGGTAAGGATGATTAGGGAAAGGTTGAAGATGACCCAAAGTCGTCAAAAATCCTATGCTGATGTGAGAAGAAGAGACCTTGAATTCAAAGTTGATGATTGGGTTTACCTAAAGGTTTCACCCATGAAGGGTGTGGTACCTTTTGGTAATAAAGGCAAGTTGAGCCCAAGGTATTTTGGTCCTTATGAGGTCATGAGGAGGGTTGGCAAGGTAGCTTACGAGTTGAGGTTGCCTAGTGAGATGGAATTAGTTCATTTAGTGTTTCATGTGTCTATGTAGAGGAAATGAGTGCCTCTTGATGTTATGGGTGGGTTTGAGGATAATTCGATATATGAAGAGGTTATTCATATTTTGGATATGCAAGTTAAGAGGTTGAAAAACAAAGAGGTGGTTTCTGTTAAGGTCCTTTGGAGGAATCAACAAGTTGAGAGTGCTACTTGGGATGCCGAAGCGGACTTGCAAAAATGATATCCTCACCTTTTCCACTCCACTCAAGCCTTAGCTATTGATCTATTCCCTTTATATGATCTCAGGTGTTAAGTTCAGCCCTATGTCATTGCACATATTCACGTTTAAATTAACAAGTTCTTGATGATTTTTCATTTATGATGAAATTTTGAAATGATGTTTGAGTGCATTGTTGCATCTCTATGTGGGCCAAAAGTGTTATATTTGTGTTCGTCATATAGGTTTGTTTGACATTTGGGGACTAATGTTCCCCGGGGGGAGATACTGAAACGACCCCAAAAAGTTCCTGAAAATGTGCCTCGAAAATGCCACAAATTGTAATTTCCACATATCTCAAAATTCAAGCGCGATATTGACAATCCGACTTCATATTCTTGCTCAGGGGGTCAAATTTAAGTGGGAAAGGGTCTAACCCTAATTTTAGAGCAACCGTATCAAAATTCAAAATTCCCAAAATGCAAATTCTAAAGAGAAATCCGCATCACTTCCACGACATGCCCCTGTAAGTGTCTATCTTTTTTACTTTGTCAAACACTTTTAAGTCTTGGGTCTAAGAGTTCCCAAACGTGAAAATACCTATACTTAGTCATTTTTCACCCTCATATCATCCTAAACACCCAAGACTCACTCAATCACTTAACCAAGTTTTTCACTCCTAAATAGAAGTCTCAAACCCTCATTAAGAATTAAGGATTTTCCTCAAGATTCTTTTTAAACTACAAGTCTCAACCTCCAATCCTCACCAAGTTCATCTCTAAGCTAAGTTATGGGGATTTTCTTTAATAGGTTCCTTTCACTCATGATACCCAAGCTTCCTTTTGCTCTAATTTGCATGATTTCAAGTGGATTTACAATTGGGTCTATCTTATTATGAAAATCATAGGAAACTGTGTTGAAGCTCATGAAATTGAGATTGTTTTGCTATATTTGGGGTTATGAAACCAAGATCTATTGTAAGATTTGGTGAAGGATTTTGATGAAAATTGCTTGAGGGTGTTACCAAGTATCTATTGAAAGTTCTACATTGCATTTTCTAACATGATTTCACTCTTGAATTGCATGGTTTTACACTAGCACTACACACCCTCTATGTGTTTGATAACATGTCCGATTACGATTTCTTGAAGAATTGTAGGTCCAATGCATGTTTTATGAGTTGAATGACTATATGATGATGAAATGATGATGAAATGAATGTATGTATTTGGTGCTCTCTATGTAGTGTTGGAATATGACCATGCCTTACCCAGGGATTGTTTGTCGGGTAACCTTACTGAGGGTTTGTACCCATCAACCTATCAGGGGGTTTGTAGTGCAGCACCAAGGGTGGCAGGGTGCGACGATCCACCAACCTTGTTAGGGGTTTGTACTGATCAACCTATCATGGGGTTTGTACTTTGGCACCAAGGGTGGTAGGATGTGACGATCCACCAACCTATTGACAGGGTTTGTACCTCAATCCCAAGGGTGGTAGGGTGTGATGATCCACCAATAGTTAATGGTCTCTTCTTACAAATATGTTATGCTTTTTGTATGCTTTACTTAAGAATTAATCATCCATACTATCTTGCTGCTATATTATCTATTGCTTATCTCCATGCATTTTGATTATAATGTCATTTTATTGTTGCATTGCATCCTACATACTTAGTACATTCAAACGTACTAACCTATTATCTATGCCTACATAATGTCACCATGTAGGAACCAGTGTTCAAGTTGATCATCCTCCTCCTCCACATGCCTAGTCCGGTACTACTCAAGCTAGTTGGTTAGTCCTCCACTTCGGGGACTTTAGTCTAAGTTTCTCTTATTATATGTTGGGACATTCTTCTTCATTGTTTACTTTAGCTATAAGGGCGAGCCCGGTTGCTTTGTCTTGGCCCCCTTCTTATCTATGTAGCAGAGGTGTTGTTGGATATGCTATGTATCTTTAGGATGAGTTTTGATTCTATCAATTCTTGTTGTTCATGAAATGAAAATGTTCCCTTAGCCCCATTTGTCCTAATTTACTATTTATTAATGTATTCTATTGCTTCTGCAACCAAGGATGTGTAATGATATGCTACGAGGCTTGTTTCTGGTTCCTTCAGGATCCCCATTCGCCAGTCATGTCTAGGCCCTAAGCTTGGGTTGTGACACTTATAGTATTTTGAGAAGGATTGGTAAGACTACATATGAATTGGAGTTGCTGATGTAGATAAATATGGTTCTTCCGATCTTCAATGTATCCATACTGAGATAGTGTGTGGGTGACGCAAGTGCTATAGTGCACTTGGATGTTGTGGGTGTTGTAGAAGATAATTTGACTTATGAGGAGGTCCTTGTGGAGATATTTGATAAACATGTGAAGAGGTTGAAAAACAAAGATGTAGCTTCCGTCAAGATCCTTTGGAGGAACCAGCAAGTTCAAAATGCCACATGTGAAGCCGAGGTGGACATAAGAAAGCGATATTTGTATCTCTTCCAATCTACTTAAGCCGAAGGTACAAATTAAAGTGCCCCATATGATTTCAAGTCTTAAGTTTCTTCCCTTATGTCATTTTGCATTTATCAATGTTTATGTTGACAAGGTTATGGTGATTTTTGACATTCATGTGGAGATTTTTGAAATTATGTTTAAATGCATTTGTTGCATTCATGTCGAGCTGAAATCTTCATGATTACTTCTCATATGTATGTTTCTATGACATATGGGGATGGATGTTCCCAAGATGGAGATATTGAAATTCCCCAAAATGTGCTTCAGAAATGCCCATAATCATAATTTCCATATATCTCAAAATTCATGTTTGGTATGAAAAATCCGATTTCATATGTGTGATCAGTGAGAAAAATTTTGGTGGAAATTGGGTCTAAACCCACTTTTTGAGAAGCCCTATCAAAATTTGAAAATCCGAAGTTGCAATTTCTAGAGGGATTTCGTGCCCCTGACGCAACGTGGCCAATCCGCGCCCCTGTGTAATTTTTCCCCAGTTTTATTGATTCGGTCCAAGGCATTTGGTTCTTAGGCTTAAGTCTTCCCATACGTATAAACACAAATACTTAGTCATATTTCAACACCATATCTTACAATACATTCCCTAGTATTCTCTCAAACGCATAGACAAACATTTCACTTAAAATTCAAGTGCCAAATCTCATTCCGGATCTAAGGATTTCATTCAAGCTTCAAGTCTCCATTCAAATCTTCTTCAAAATCTCCAATGTTAAGGTATGTGGGTTTCAACCATTTATTCCTTTAACTCATGGTGCCCAATCTTCTTCTTTTACATAAATTACATATTTCTAAGATGATTTACTTATTGATCTTACTTATTATGAGTTTGACTGTGAACTACATTAGGGTTTCTTAAAAGTTTGACTATTTAAACATGTTTTGAGCTATGAATCTGTGGTCCATTATGAGATTTTAGTGAAGTGTTTTGATGTATATTGCATGAGGATATTACCAAGTGTTGGTGGGTTGATTTACTTCAACTTTTCTTGCATGATTTCACCCTTGAAATTGCATAGTTTTATACTAGCATTACACACCCGCCAAGTGTTTGATAAAATGTCCGATTTTTGATTCTTGAGCTATCAATAATGTATTTTATGACCTATGACATGAATGACTTTATGATAATGAAAGGAATGTCTATATGAGTTGTTTTCTTAAAAAGTATCTATAGCGTTGCAAGTTGACCATACCTTGTTTAGGGGGTGTTATACCTCAATTACCATGGATGGTAGGATGAGACAACCATCAACCAATTGAGGGTTGATACCTTAATCATCATAGATGGTACGGTTATACAACCATCAAACAACTGAGTGGTTGATAGCTCAATCACTATGGATGGTAGGGTGATACAACTATCAACCGATTGAGGGGTTGATACCTTAATCACTATGAATGTTAGCGTGATACAACCATAAAACAATTGAGGGTTTGATACCTCAATCAACATGGATGGTAGGGTGAGACAAGCATCAACCAATTGAGGGGTTGATACCTCAATCACCATGGATGGTAGGGTGTGACAATCCATCATAATATTGGTCTCTTCTTACATATGTAATATGTTCTATATATGTTTTACTTCAAGCGTCATTCATACATGTCATATTGTTATCATGCTATCCATTGCTTATGATATTCCATTTTGCCTATATTTCCTATCTATTGTTACGTTGCATCCTACATATTAGTACATTCAAACGTACTAATGCATACTCTATGTCTACTTGTTGTTGCCATGTAGGAACTGGAGCCCCACTTGATCAACCAACTCCTCCACGTGGCTAGTACTATTTCTCTCAAAGCAAGTTGGTGAGTCTTCAACTCTGATGACATACTTCTCTTGATTTCTACTATGTATTGACTCTTTTTATGTTGGACACTATGGCTATGAGGGGGAGCTCGGAGGTTGTCTTGGGCTCCTCTTCTATCTATGTATTTGAGGTGTTGTTAGAATCTTATGATATGTTAGTGCTAAACTTTGGTCTTGTTATGTTCCATGGTATCAAATATGTCCTTTAGCCCCGTATCTCCTTTTTTCTCTATCTATTATTGCTGTCTAATTTCTTCCCCGACCAAGAATATGTAATGATATGCTAAGACGGTTTTTTGGGGTCCCTTCGGGTTACCCATTCACTGTGTCTTGTCTAGGCCCTATGCTTGGGTCGTGACAAACTAGGTATCAAGTACTAGGTTGTTAATGGTCCTCGACAGCCAACACACCGCGTTGATTAGTGTCTTATTAATAATTGTGTGTGCACCACAACTATAAATAAGAGGCTATGAGACGTTTTAGGAAATGTTTCCTTCTTCATAGTCTACATTTTAGGTACGGTTTTCCCTCTAATGAATGTTCTTTGCCATTTTCAGATCATGCCTAACACAAGAGGAAGAAGAGCTTGCATAACCAAGGAACAACTGGCTCATGGAGTGCTTCGGGATACTCTCACCTTGCTAGATCAAGACATGACTAATCAAGTCAACCAAGGGGCCGAAGCCCCTCATGCTCCTACTCCAGCATCTCGGGTGTGGGACTTTTTGAGGATGAACCCACCAGAGTTCTATGGATCCAAAGTGGATGAGGACCCTCAAGAATTCGTTTATTAGGTGTACAGAGTGTTGTCTATTATGGGTGTGAGATTAGAAGATAAGGCCGACTTGGTGGCATACAAACTCAAGTGGGTGGCCAAATATGGTTTACTCAATAGAAAGAGGAGAAAGGGGTCAACAATGTGATTCTTTGGATGGAGTTTAAGGCGGCATTCCTCAATTGGTTCTTCCCTTTTGAGCTTAGGGAGGCAAAAATGATGGAGTTCATGAATTTGAAGTAAAGATCTCTGAGTGTGAGGGAGTATGCCCTCAAGTTCAACCAACTCTCTAAATATGCTCCTCAATTGGTGGCCGAGCCAAGGTCTAGGATGAATATGTTTGTGATGTGTATCCAATTTGGTGAATAAAGAATGTCATGCTACCATGTTGATTGGTGACATGGACTTGTGTTGCCTTATAACTTATGTCGAACAATTGGAAGGGAAAAAGTTTAGGAAGAGGAGGAGTAGTGAGGCTAAGAGGGCCTATTATAATGGTAAGTTCCAAACTCCAAAGAATGGTCGACTTCACCAAGGCCAAGGGTCTTCTCATATTCCTAGTGGGAGATTTGCTAATGACAACCCAAGGCCCCAAGAAGGTGGTGGTGTGGTGCCTAGACTTACGTGCCTAAGGTAGAGGCCATGATGGTCTAATTTTGAGGGACACTAATACTTGATATAGTTGTGGAGAAGTGGGTCACAAGAAGGTTGATTGTCCTCCAAATCAAAACAAGGGTAAAGATGTTTGTCAACAAGGCCGGGGTTCTAATGCAGTTCCTCTGGGGAGAGGAGGCCAACAAGTTTGTGCCAAAAGGCACAATCGGTTCTATGCACTCAAAGGGAGACAAGGGGTTGATGAGGTGCCCGATGTCATCACTTGTGTGTTAAAAGTGTTTGATTTTGATGTATACGCATTGACTGACCCAGGTGCCACTCTTTCTTTTGTTACTCTTTTTATTGCCAAGATGTTTCATGTTCATCCTGAATTGTTGTGTGTCTTATGAGGTGTCTACTCCCATTGGTGCATCTATTGTTGCTCGAAAGGTCTATAGATATTGTCCCGTTTGTATTTTGCATAAAACTTTTCCTTGTGATTTTGTTGAGTTTGATATGGTAGATTTTGATGTCATTCTTGGGATGGATTGGTTGGTTGCATATTGTTCCTTTATTGATTATAGAAACCGTAGGGTCAAATTCCAATTCCCAAAAAGAACCCGTTCTTGATTGGGAGAGTCATGATGTGGTGGATAAGGGTAGGTTTATCTCTTATATTAAACCCCAAAAGCTGATATCCAAGGGGTGTCTATTATCATCTTGTGAGGGCTAGGGATGTTGAATCCAAAGTCCTTCCTATAGAGTCGGTTCCGATGGTTAGTGAGTTTCTTGATATCTTTCAAAATGACCTTCCAATTGTTCCTCTCAAAAAGGAAATAGACTTTGATATAGACCTCCTTCCCAATACTCAACCCATTTCTATTCCCCCTTACCGTATGGCCGGGCAAGAGTTAAAGGAGTTAAAGGAAAAATTGAGGGACTTGTTGGAGAAGGGTCTTATTAGGCCTAGCCAATCACCTTGGGGTGCACCGGTGTTGTTTGTGAATAAGAAGGATGGCTTCCTTAGAATGTGCATTGACTCCTGGCATCATCAAGTGAATGTGAGGGAGTGCAATATTCATAAAATGGCGTTCCAGACTAGGTATGGGCATTATGAGTCTCTGGTTAAATCTTTTAGGTTGTCCAATGCACCGGCTATATTAATTGATCTTATGAATAGGGTCTTTAAATCCTACCTTGATTTGTTTGTTGTAGTTTTTATAAATGATATTTTGATCTATTTTTATAGTGAGGAGGAGCATGTTCAATTGAAGGTGGTGCTTCAAACATTGAGGGAAGAAAAGTTGTATGCTAAGTATAAGAAATGTGAATTTTGGTTGCAAGAGGTTGCCTTTCTAGGTCATGTGATATCTATGGATGGTACTAAGGTGGATCCTTAAAACATGGAGGTGATTTTATATTGGCCTAGACCTTTGACCCCATTAGATATTAGAAGCTTCTTGGGTTTAGCTGGTAACTACCTGAGATTTGTGAATGGGTTCTCTTCTATTGCTTCTCCCATGACTATGTTGACCCAAAACAAGGCTAAATTTGTGTAGACTAATGAGTGTGAAAAGTGTTTCCAAAAGTTGAAGGATAAGCTTGTGCCCGCTCCTATTTGGTCTCTACCTGAAGAGTTGGAGGGGCTTGTTGTGTATTTTGATGCCTCACGAGTTGGTTTAGGCTATACTTTAATGCAAAATTGTAAGGTAATAGCCTATGCTTATAAACAACTATAAGTGCATGAAGACAATTATCGTACTCATGATCTAAAATTTGCCGCTGTGGTATTTGCTTTGCAAATTTGGCATCATTATTTGTATGTGGTGCATGTTGATGTGTTTAACGATCATAAGAGTCTCCAATAGGTCTTCACTCAATAAGATCTCAACTTGATACAAAGAAAGTGGTTAGAACTACTTAAGGATTATTGTGCACTATCAAACCGGTAAGGCTAATGTTGTGGTCGATGCTTTGAGTAGGGTGTCTACAAGTAGCCTAGCTCATGTTGATGATGGGGGCAAAATGGTGGGTAGAGAGGTTCATCGGTTGGCTAGATTAGGGGTTAGGTTGGAAGAGTTTGATAATGGTGGTATTGTGGTTATTGAGGTTTCAAAAGTTTCCTTGGTTGATGAGGTAAAAGCAAAGCAAGATCTTGACCCCTCCTTGTTAGAATTGAAGGCCTTAGTGAGAGATGGCAAGGTAGAGGTGTTCTACCAAGGGGGAGATGGTGCCCTTATATACCCAGGTAGGTTGTGTGTACCTAATGTTGATGGCATGAGAAAGAGGATTCTTGATGAGGCTAATAATTCTTCCTATTCTATTCCCTCCGGTTCTACAAAGATGTATTGAGATTTGAGGGAATTGTTTTTGGTTGGATGGTTTGGAGTGGGAGAGTTGGCCTCGTTAGGTCCGGGTTTGGTTATGGAGGCCATAGAGAAAGTGAGGATGATAAGAGCAAGGTTGAGAACCGCCCGAGGTAGACAAAAGTCTTAGGCCAATGTGAGGAGAAGGGAGCTTGCACTCAAGGTTGATGATTGGGTCTATTTGAAGGTATCGCCCATGAAAGGTGTGGTTCATTTTGGTAAAAAGGGTAAATTGAGTCCAAGATTCATGGAACCGTATAGGGTTTTGAGGAGGATTAGTAAGGTGGCCTATGAGTTGGAGTTTCCTAGTGAAATAGACTTGGTTCATGTGGCCTTTTATGTATCCATGTTGAGGAATTGTGTAGGTAACCCATGCTATTATTCCATTGGATATTGTAGGTTTTCAAAGACAATTCGACTTATGAAGAGGTTTTGATATAAATTTTTGATAGACAAGTGAAGAGATTGAGAAGCAAGGATATAGCTTCTGTTATGGTTCTTTCGGGAAAGTCAACAAGTTCAGAGTGATACTTGGGAAGCCGAGGCAGACGTACAAAAGCGATATCCCTACCTCATCCATCCTACTCAAGCCTAAAGTAGTAATACAAGTCCCCTATATGATTTCACTATTAAGTTCGGCCCTTATTTCATTTGCATGCATTCATGTTTATGTTGGCAAGTTCATGGTGGTTTTTACACTTATTTTAAGACTTTTGAAATGATGTTTAAGTGCATTGTCGCATTCTTATGTGGGCTGAATTCTATGCTATTTACTTTTCTTCTAAACGTTTCTTTGACATTGTAGACAAATGCTCCCAAAGGGGAGATATTTAAACGACCCCAAAGAGTGCCCGAAAAGGTGCCTCAAAAATGCCCATAATTGTAATTTCCATATATCTCAAAATCCATGCACAATATCAAAAATCTAAATTCATATTTGTGATCAGGGGGCAAGATTATGTGAGGAATGCGTCTAACCCCGATTTTAGAGTAACTGTATCAAAATTCAAAAATCCAAGGTTGCATTTTCCAGAGGAGTTTTCACGCCCCTGGCGCGAGACGACCAGCGCTCCCTTGTTAAGTTTTTGCCTAGTTTTGTTGATTCGGTCCAAGGCCTTAGGGTCTTGGGTCTAAGTTGTACCATACATAAAAACACCTATACCTTGCCATATTTCAATACCATATTGTACAACACATTCCTTAATACTCTCTTAAACACAGAGACAAATATTTCACTCAAAATTCAAGTGCCAAATCTCATTCCAAATCTAAGGATTTCATTCAAGCTTCAAGTCTCCATTAAAACCTCCAAAGTTAGGTATGTGGGTTTCAACCGTTGGGTCTTTTCTCCCATGGTGCCCAATCTTCTTTCTTTACATAAATTGCATGTTTCTAAATTGGTTTACTTATGAGTCTTACTTCTTATGAATTTGACTATGAACTATGTTGGGCTTTCATAAAGTGTGACTGTTTAAGCATGTTTTGAGCTATGAATCTATGGTCCTTTAGGAGATTTGATGAAGGGTTTTGATGATGTGGGTATTACCAAGTGTTGGTGGGTTGATTTATTTCAAGTTTTCTTTCATGATTTCACTCTTGAATTGCATGGTTTTATACTAGCATTACACTCCAGCCAAGTGTTTGATAAAATGTCCGGTTTTGGATTCTTGAGCTATTAGTGATCTATTGTATGACCCATGGCCTATGACTTTATGATGATGAAAGTAATGTATATAGAGTTGTTTTCATAAAAAGTATCTATAGTGTTACAAGTTCACCACACATTTTCAAGGGGGTGCTATACCTCAATCACAATTAATGGTGGGTGAGTCAACCATCAAACCAATTGAGAGGTTGATACCTCAATCACCATGGATGGTAGGGTGATACAACTATCAACCAAATGTAAGGTTGTTTCCTCAATCACCATGGATGGTAGGGTGGTACAACTATCAACCAATTGATGGGTTGATACCTCAATCGCCATGGATGGTTATATGAGACAACCATAAACCAATTGAGTTGTTGATATTTCAATAACCATGGATGGTAGGGTGTGACATTCCATCATAATGTTGAGCTCTTCTTACATATGTAATATGTTCTCTATAAGCATGTTTTACTTCAAGCATCATTCATACATGTCATATTATTATTATGCAATCCATTCCTTATGATATTGCATTTTGCCTATATTGCCTATCTATTGTTGCATTGCATCCTATATGTTTAGTAAATTCAAATGTACTAACCTATACTCTATGCCTACATGATGGTACCATGTAGAAACGGAGCTCCACTTGATCTTCCTCATCCTCCACATGGCTACTACAATTTCACTCAAAGCAAGTTGGTGAGTCCTCAACTCTTAGGAAATACTTCTCTTGATTTATGCTATGTATTGACTATGGCTATGATGGTGAGCCTAGAGATTTTCTTTGTTCCCACTCCTATCTATGTATTAGAAGTGTTGTTGAAACCTTATGATATGTTAGTGCTACACTTTTGGCTTGTTATGTTTCTATGGTATCAAGGATATCCCTTAGCCTCGTATTTCCCTTTTTTCTATCTATTCTTGCTGTCTAATTGCTTCCACGACCGAGGATGTGTAACTATATGCTAAGTGGATTATTTGGGGTCCTTTCGGGTTCCCCATTCGTGATGTCAGGTCTAGGCCATAGGCTTTGGTCATGACAATAATTAGGTGAGCTCATGCATGCAACTTTAAATCCTGTGACTGAAGAGGACTATGCAACAATGTAATGCAAATCATCAATTAGATCATTCTTAAGCAAACTACCACAATCATACATATCCTCTTGGAACTTTAGACGTATAATTATGCAATTCATCTCATAAAATCATCATTCTCATAATACCTTATCGCAACATAACTTTCATAGCTTTGAATTTCACAAAAAGAATTCATAATTGAAAATACTTGAAATCAATTTATGCAATTTCATGCAATAAATGTAGAGTCTCAGCATAATTTAGGCTTAATATGGTAATTGAGAAATGCATAAGAAATAAAAATTCAAAGTTGAAGGATTTAGTAAATTTCATTTTGGGACTCAATGTGTGGAAGAAACCATGGATGAAGAAACCCACATATATTGATATTTAAAACTTGAAAAACTTTGTGAAATCCTTTTGAAATCTTTGTCTTCGATGGAAGAAGCTTGATTTCTGAGGAATTTGATAGAACTTCATGGGGAATTTTAGAGAGAAGCTTGAGAGGATTTGGGGCTCTTTAGAGAGAGAATTTTAGCCTAAATTGAGAAAACTTTTAAGCAATTACGTATATATGAAGGTGTTGGGTTAAGTTCCAACTAACTTTCTGGACATAAAATGAAAACAAGATATAAAGTTTTAATCATTCCTTTGATGTTGAATCTTTCTCTCCTACAAAAAATTTTGAACTATGGGGGAACAGGGGCATGATATACTTTTATTGAGGACCCTACTGTTTTGTGCAATCTCATCAAGAACTTATTTTTGATACGAGTGACATAAAAGTTATAGCTTACCCTTTTCCTAAACATTTTCTCCTCTTTAAAGTGGATACAAAGTCAGATTTGCAAAATGACATATGGATTTTAAGATATTCAAGAAATACGTCATAGGGTCTTGCCAAGTCACGTTGAAAGGTGTTACAATATCTCCCCCTTAGGAACATTCGTCACCAAATTTTATGAAATCATCCTGAGAGGAATGACTTTATACTTTTCATCCCTAACATAAATGCATTAGTGGAAAGTAAACATCATTTTCATAAAAGCTCAAACTTATGAATAAAAATGCCATTAAAACTTAATACCATGAGTATAAATGCATGCAACTTTACTATTTGGATTGAATTACATGATTTTATATCTTAAACATGATTTTCTTAATACCTTAGGCTTGAGTGGAGTGGAAAAGAAAGAGATATCATTTCATCATGTCCGCTTTTGCTTCCCAAGTCGGCAATTTCAACTTGTTGGTTCCTCCAAAGGACTTTAAGATGCTACTTCCTTATTACTCAATTTCATTGCTTGTCTATCTTGTATCCACCAGAACTTCTTCATATATCAAATTCTCCTCAATATTAACATCTTCCAATGGAACTATGAAATTTTGATCTCCCACGAACTTCCTCAACACCAGATGAATTGTGTTCATCTCCAATGGTAACTCTAACTCATATACCATCTTACAAACCCATCTCACAATATTATAGAGCCCTACATAGTTGGGGCTCAACTTCCCTTTCTTACCAAATCACACCACACCCTTCATAGGTGATAAGTTCCAATAAACTCAATCATTAACATTAAATGCAACGCCCCTTCTTCTCACATCAGATTAAGGCCATTGCCTACTTTGGGTTCAATATTTCTCTTATGAGCCTCACTTTTTCCATGGAATCCATCACCAAATCTAGTAAAATCGAGGCAATTATCTCAACTTCAAACCATTCCACCAGTGATCTACATCATCTACTATATACAACGTCAAATGACGACATCTCAATGCCTAATTGATAACTATTATTGCAGGCAAACTTGATGAGACATAGATGATCATCCCAAATTCCTTAAAATTTTAAGACACAAGCTCTCAATATATCTTTCAATGTTTGAATTGTTCTTTTGGCTTGTCGATCGGCTTGAGGATGGATTGCGATACTTAATATCTCTTTAGTACCAAGACCACTTTTAAATGAATTCTAAAAGTGGTAGGTTAATTGAGTACCATGATTTGAAATGATAGATAATGGAACCCCATGCAACCTCACAACTTTCGGATATATAAATTGGTATAATCCTCAATACCAAAAGTTATCCTAACCATAAAGAAATGAGCTAATTTCGTCATCCGATCAACTATCACCCATATAGATTCAAAGTGCCTTTTTGTATTAGGCAGCCGAACTACAAAGTTCATTTAAATCTTTTCCAAATTTGAAGTATGGGTTTAATATTTTTAACTAAAACATCTGGTATTTGATATTTCACTTTAACTTGTTGGCAAGTGGAGCATTCAGCCACAAATTTAGCAATGTCCTTCTTCATTCTGTTCCACCAATATAATTTCCTCAAATCTCTATACATCTTAGTAGAGCTGGGGTGAATAGAGTTTGAAGAATTATGAGCCTTTTGTAATATCAAATTTCTTAAACCATCAAAATCCGGCACACATAATCTCCCTTGATAAAAATGCACCCCAGCTCTCTCCTTTTGTGAAAACCTCTATCATTCCTTCCTTCACCAAAACCTTCAATTCAACCAAGGAGAGATCAAGATCTTGTTTACACTTAGCATCCTCAATCAATGATGATCTAGAGCCACTTATCACCATGACACCACTAGTCATGACCTTACTCACTTTACCCTTAATCTAGCCAACCTATGAACTTCCTTTGCCAATTCCTTCTTCCCACAATCATCTAGTTGTGACACACTAACCGTGAACATTATACTAAATGCATGAGGTACAACATTAGTCTTACCCTAGTGATACTCTATACTCATATCATAATCTTTCAGAAGTTCCAACCATCTCCTTTGCCTTAGAATCAGGTCTTTTTATGAAAACACATGTTGGAGACTATGTGATCGGTGAACACATCAGTATGAACCCCATAAAAATAATGACACCATATCTTTAATGAAAATACCATGACCTCTAATTCAACATCATGTGTTGGATAGTTCTTTTCATGTACTTTTAGTCGCCATGAAATATACACAGTCACCCTACAAATACGCATAAACACATAACCCAAACCAATTCTTGAGGCATCAGAATATATAACAAACTGATCGATGCCCTCTGACAATGTCAAGATTGGAGCAGAAGTTAACTTATCCTTTAATGCTTTGAAGATTTTCTCACATTCATCAGTCCAAAAAAAGCTTTACTTTCTTTTGGGTCAACTTAGTTGATGGAGACGAAATGGAGGAGAACCCTTGGAAAAACCTTATATAATTGTAATGATCCCCAGTTTAGGAGCATTGAGTGTAGAAAAGGTGGCCTACAAAATGACTAAGAAACTTGTTTACGAGATAGTATATGGCTCTTGAGCTATTCTACGAATCATAAGTAGGTTTATGAGTGGGACTCCAAAATAAATAAATTTGGAATTTTCAGGAAGTTAATCTATGAATTATTGGATGGCCCGTAGAATACGTTACGGCCCATACAAGGTCTCGTATAAAAAGGCTAGATACAAGGTGAGAATTTGGCTAAGTGTGAAAGAACTTTGTGAGTCCAACCACAACCCGTCCTATTTGTCATGGTTTCCAATTAAGCAAAAGCCATATTTCAAGATTCTCATTAAGCCAACAAATGAGAGAGCTTACGGTCCGTACGCCATTCTACATAATCTGGGTCTCATAGAGAGCTTTCAATAGTTATTAATAAGAGGCAGTTTTGTCATTCCCATAAATTTTGTTTCAAAACTTTGTAATTTTTGGGATTCTTAAGGGACCTATATTAGCCTAATATCCCTAATTACATTCATTACAACACTGATGGATAGGCAAGAACAAGGCTAGGGTTTCCCAAGTACATTCCTCAATCTTTAAGTTCTGATTCTCTCTAGTTTTTCAGTTATGTGAGTTAATTTATGGGTATCCTTTCACTCATAAAGTTCCCTATTACACATTTTAGCTTTTATTTAAGTTCCTAAATTTTAATGTATGCTTATGATGATTTATAGTTCGTATATTGCTATATGATGTTCCTAAAGTTAAATGACTTTTTTGCTAAGTAAATGTACATATATTTTTGAAGTGTGATATTGATTCTAAGATGGGATTTCATATGATTAGGGTAGGATGATTTTAGTGTTCCTTTTAAAGAGATTTCTTAAGACTTATGTAATTTATGATTGTTCCATGCATCAAATTAGCCCACTTTATCTTTAGGTGAAAGTTATTATAAATTATGACTATGAATAAGGAATATTTGAAGAGATTCAAAGTTAAAGTTACCAAAGATAAATGTATAATGATTATTGCCCTAAAATATGTTTAAGGACCCTTAAATTTGAGCTACTCCTATGATTACTACTTATGATTCTAAGAGTATATTTTAAAAGATTTTCATGGGAAGACTTAGCATCGAGATGACTAGAGATTGATATTCATCCCATTAGTGGAGGCATGATCCCTTGAAGCAAAATCTCAATGTCCCTAACTATGTACCACCATAGGAGCCTTATAAGCTAGGATCCATGTGGGCCACAAAGTTTTGAAAGTTAAAATTGCAAAGTTACTAAGTTTTGTATATCTACCTTGGCAAGTAGATTCCCCTTTTCCCAATGGAAGGAATTCATTGGATTTTATGTAGTAGCTCACATGGTCTTACTGTCGATTATGGTCTCTTCACACAAGTTTACCTGATCATATGATACGCTTCCAATTCGTGCGTTTAATATGCATCATCTCATATTAATCTGAACCATACTCCTTGTATGTGTTTAATCTTATATTATGACTCATTAACCTTATTTATATTTATGTGTTATTTTAAATATGATGGCATCTCACATCTTTGTACATTCAAACGTACTAATGCAAATTTGCCTGCATGATTTAACTATATAGGGATAGGTAGTCGTCCATCGCTCGAGGCTAGTATTTGGTGTCCAAGACTCGCTCTATTGTTTATGGTGAGCCTTTATATCGGGACTCCTCCACTGTTTCCATCTAGCTCGTATTTAGTTTATTTTGGGATTATGTTTTGTAACACTTCTGAGGCATTTACTTTTCATATTGTACTGTCTAGATCTCTTTCCATTTGATGGAGACCGTCCATTATGTCCCATAAACTTATGATGTAGTTCGTATGCATATGGATAAAGAAATGCATGTAGTTATTTTCACTATTTTAGTGTTGTTTCATTGTCCAAAAAGCCCATTGCTTCTCTCCCTTGAGTGTTTTTCCGTATTATGTTTATGTTTATCACCTATGAATTCTTAGGATTCTTAGATAGCTTGGGTGAGGTGACTCTAAGTATCTCATTCACAGTGTAGTGACTAGGCCCTAGGTCAGGTCATTACAAACTTAGTATCAGAGTACAAGGTTTTAAAAACTTCCTTGGATGTCCATGCATACCCCATATCGTAGAATCTTGTTCAAGGTTATGAAGCGCGTCACTATCTTGAATGGGGGGCTCTGAGATGTTTTAGAAAAGTCCTCCCTTTTTTCTTATTCGATGTCATGCCGTAGAGTTGAGTAAGGTTTCTTGCTAACTAATGAAAGGCTATTATCTCTTTCTAGATTATGTCACCCCAAAAAGCTCCCCATCAACGAGGCACTCCAGACTAATAAGTCCTTCCACTCCAGCAGGACGAGGCACTTTCTCATGTGGAGTTCAAAGCAGCCTTCACGGCATTGGTTTAAGCGTTGGCTAACCTTGCCAATAGGGAGATAATTGTTCTTCCAAAGTGCCTAGCTTAGCTGCTAGAGTCCATGCCTTTAGGCGGAAGAACGCACTAAAATTTCATGGGGCAAAGGCGGATGAGGACCCTATGGAGTTTATAGAATAGGTTGATCGGGTTGTGGCAGTGATGGGTGTGCCATCGGAGGACAAAGCTGAGTTGGTGACTTACCAGCTTAAAGGAGTCACCAAAATTTGGTACGAGTAGTGGGCTAATGAGAGAGGTCAAAAAGTGATCCCTTTAGTGGGAGGAATTCAATTGTGCCTTCATAGAGTAGTTCTTCCCCATTGAGCTTAGGGAGTCGAAGTTCAAAGAATTCATAAACTTGAAGTAAGTGGACATAGGTGTGATGGAATATGCCCTTAAGTTCACCAAATTGTCCAAGTATGTCTCATTCATCATAATGGATCCGAGGGTTGGCATGAGCAAATTCATTTTAGTTTTCTCCAAGTAGTCTCCAATGAATGCAAGATGGTGATTCTAGTCAACAAGATGGATATTTCCCTCCTAATGACATATGCCAAACAAATTAAAGAGGAGAAGCTCCGAGAAAGAGCCAGGGAGTCCAAGCGGGCTCGTATGGATAATGGAATTATCTCATAAATGGAGTGGTTTCTACAAATATCAAGGTAGCTAAGGCAACATCAATAAACAATACTCCTCCTTTGGAAGACAAAGGGGTCGCCCCAAATCCTCGAAGTCTTAATTGCCCCAAGTGTGGGAAAACACCATAAGGGGGAATGTGTAGCCAAGTCTAATACCTGCATTGCTTGTGGAAAGCCTGGCCACAATGCACAGGACTATAGAAGTTGAGGCACAAGACCCTAAGGTCAAAGAGGTCAAGATCATGGTGCCCAAGGGCCAACCAATTTTATGCCCTTCACAGTCGTCAAGAGTTGAGGAAGCCTGAGATGTGGTCACCAGTATTTCACGAATATTATGATTATGAATCACATGACCTTTTAGATCCAAGAGAAAACGTGTCTTTTATAGTCCCATTCTTCGCATATAAGTTTCATGCATGTCCTGAAGTCCTGCATGAGCCTTGTGAGGTGAGTGACGCCATAGGTGAGTCTATTGTACCCCAAAGAGTCTATTGGGGTTGTCCTGTTTCTATTCTTCATAAAGTGATCCCATGTGATTTAGTTGAGCTCTCCATGGTAGACTTCAATGTAATTTTCAGGATGGATCGGTTACACGCTTTCTATGCCTCCATCAATTGTAGAACCCGTAGGGTCAATTTCTAACTCCCAATTGAGCCAATTCTTGGATGGGGGAGGGGGTAGCAACTCTCCATCTAAGGGTGGGTTCATTTCTTTGATTAAATCCTATAATATGATTTCCAAGGGGTAGGTCTATCACGACCCGAGCCTAGGGCCTAGTCGTGACACGGCAAATGGGAACCCAAAGAGATCCCAAACATGCCTCTTAGCATATCATTCATACATCATTGGTCGCGGAAGCATTATAACAACATAAGAGATATAAATACGGGAACTGGGACTAAAGGAAGTCTTTGATAATCGTAAACTACTCAAGAGTCAAGCTCATAGCATAATTTTGTTAGTTGTTCCAACAACACCTCTAACATAGATTGGAGCGGGGGCCAAGACACATTCCGTGCTTACCCTCATAGTATCAAGTGTTAAACATAAAGAGATATCAAATAGTAACGGTAGCATAGCCAGTGTCCCCGAACTTGAGGACTCACAAAAGCTTATCTTCCAAACGCCAAAACTAGCCACATGGAGGATGATCGAGAGGTGCTCCGATTCCTATATGGTAACATTATGTAGGCATAGAATATGCATTAGTACGTTTATATGTACTAAGTATGTAGGATGTAATGCAACAAGACATAGCTTGCAAATATAGATTAAATGTGTTGGAATCCAAGGCATATCACCCCCTTGGAAAGTGATTGAGATATCCACCCCTTAACATGGTTGTGTGAACATGTCAACCCCTAGTAAAGTGGTCAAGGTATCTACCACTTAGCATGGTAGTATGGGCATGTCACCCCCAATAACGTGGTTGAGGTATACACCCCTCAGCATGGTGGTATGGGCATGTCACCCCCCAACAAGGTGGTCGAGGTATACACCCCTCAACATTGTGGTATGAGCATGTCACACCCCAACAAGGTGGTCGAGGCATGTCACCCTCTCAACAACGTGATTGGGCAGGTCAACCCCAACAAGGTATGGTCAAATTGCAACACTATAGATATTTTTCATGAATTTAATGCACACATACAATCCCTTAAACATCATAAAGTCACTAGACTTATAAACCATGTTGTAGTTCATCAATTACTTGAGAATCCTTGTCAAGATATTTTATCAAACACTTGGTGGGTGTGTAATGCTAGTTCAAAATCATGCAATTGAAGAGTGAAATAACATGATAAAACTCAATATAAATCAACCCACCAACACATAGTAAAATCCTTTTGTAAGATACGTTGAAATCCATCATCAAATCTCATAATAGATCATAGTTTCATAGCCCATAACATGCATAATCTCCATAGACAAAACCAATTCATATTATAAGCTTGAAGTAGATAGACAGGCATAGTCAGTCAACATTTCATAAAACCCCAACGTAATTTATAATCAAAATCCATAATAAGAGATACTCATATGTGATACAACTTGAAAACATGTAATTTTCTTGAAAAGGAAGATTGGGCTCCATGGGTGAAAGGACCCAATGGATGAAACCCACATACCTAAATTAGGTTATTCCTTTATGTAGACTTTAATGAGACCTGAAGCTTGAATGGAGTTCTTGAGATCTTTAATTAAGCTTGAGATACTTGAATTTGGATGGGAAATTTTGATAAAATGGTTGAGAGGTTTTAGAGAGGGTTTTTGAGTGATATGGAGTTGAAAATGGATATGTATATATGTTTTCATGCATAAGTTGGCATGGGGCTATGACCCCAATACGCTTAGGCCGAAACAGAAAATTAAGGAAGTGCTAACACTACTCCGCGATGGGTCGGCGTCGCGGAGCCATTACGAACCTTTACTGGTTTGTGAAAAATTCGCGACGTTATAGGTCTTCTAAGATCCGGATTATACCCATTCCCCACTCAATTTTTCTCCCTGATCAAGATATGTAGTCAGATTTTCGATATAACACATGCATTTTGAGATATATGGAAATTACGATTATGGGCATTTCCGAAGCACATTTTTGGGACGTTTCAATATCTCCCCTTGGGAACATTAGTCCCAAAATGTCAAAGAAATGTGCATAAGAGATGCAATCATGAAGATTTGATCCTGACATGAATGCAACAATGCATTTAAACATCATTCTCAAAAATCTCAACATGAATGGAAAAATCACCATAAACTTGTCAACATAAACATGAATGCATGCAAAATGATACAAGGGCTGAAACTTAATACATGAAATAATAAAGGGGACTTAAATTAGTACCTTCAGCTTGAGTGGAGTGGAAGAGATATGGGCATCTCTTTCACATGACTTCCTCAGCTTCCCATGTGACACTTTCAACTTCTTGGTTCCTCCAAAGGACCTTAATAGAAGCTACATCTTTATTCCTTAACCTCTTCACATGCCTATCCAAAATATCCACCAAGACCTCTTCATAAGTCAAATTATCTTATACAACATGCACAATTTCCAAGGCACTATAGCACTTGTGTCACCCACACACTTTCTCAACGTAGATACATGGAAGACCGGATGAACCATGTTCATTTCCATAGGCAACTCCAACTCATAAGCTACCTTACCTACTCTCCTCAAAATTGTATAAGGACACACAAACCTTGGGATCAATTTACCCTTCTTTCCAAATAGAACTACAACCTTAATAAGTGAGACTTTCAACTAAACCCAATCGCCAAACCTAAACTCAAGATCTCTTCTCCTTCCATCGGAGTAGGACTTTTGCTTACTTTGGGCTGTTTTCAATCTCTCCCTAACCAACCTCACCTTCTCCAAGGATTCCATGACCAAATCAAGACTTAACAAAGCCGTTTCCCCCACTTCAAACCACCTAATAGGGAGCTACAACGCCTACCGTAAAGAGCTTCAAAAGGAGCCATACCAATGCTTAAGTAGTAGCTATTATTGTAAGCAAATTCAATGAGTGGAATATGTTCATCCCAACTAACCTTAAACTCTAAAACACAAGCTCTAAGCATATCCTCAAGGTTTTTGATAGTCCTCTAGGCTTGACCATCCATTTGAGGATGAAAGGCCATGTTAAGCTTAACCTAGTACGAAGACCACTTTGGAAGGACCTCCAAAAGAGAGAAGTGAATTGAGAACCATGATCCAAAATGAAAGATAAGGGCACCCCTTGCAATCTAACCAACTCATGTATATACGAATTGGCATAATCTTCGGTAGCATAAGAGGTTTTGATCAGTAAGAAGTGAGCCGATTTTGTCATTCTATCCACAACAACCCAAACAGAGTCAAAATGTCTCCTAGGATTAGGCAACCCAAGCATAAAATCCATGTTGATCTCCTCCCACTTCCAAGTAGAAATATCTATATCTTAGGATAGACCACCCAGCCTTTGATATTGTGACATTCACATATGAACTTGGCAATGTCTCTCTTCATACCACCCCACCAAAACACTTCCCTCAAGTCTCTATACATCTTTGTAGAGCCAGGGTAAATGGAATAGGATGGGTTATGGGCCTTCTGCAAGATCAATTCTCTCAAGTCATCCACATTTGGCACACACAGTCTACCTTGGTACCTAACGACACTATCTCCCCCTTTGGAGAAAACCTCCACCTTGCCATCTCTCACTGAAGCCTTCAACTCTAGCAAGGAGGGGTCAAGATCTTGTTTTACCTTTACCTCCTCAATCAAAGAATACTTAAAAGCATCAATAATCACTACAGCACCATTATCAACTTCATCCAACCTAACCCCAAATCTAGCAATCGATGAACCTCTCTAGCCACCTCTATGCCACCATCATCAATATGAGCTAAACTACCCATAGACACCCTACGTAGAGCATCGACCACAGCATTAGCTTTGTTGGGTTGATAATGCAAACTTATATCATAATCCTTAATGAGGTCTAACCACCTTCTTTGTCTCAAGTTAAGATCTTTTTGGGTGAACACATATGGCTCCATTTGGCAGCCTCGCGAATAATCTCATTACCTTCCCGAGCAAGATCACGTCCTTCATTACGAGCTTTTATAAAGACTCTTGTGGTTGGTAAACACATCAACATAAACCCCATACAAGTAGTGATGCAAAATATTCAAAGCAAATACCGTGGCCACCAATTCAAGATCATGGGTGGGATAATTCTTCTCATGCACCTTAAGTTGTCTAGAGGCATAAACTATCACCTTACAACTTTGCATCAAAATACATGCCAAACCAATTCTTGAGGCATCACAATACACAACAAATCACTTACATATACTAGTCCTATGCATATGAAACATGGTATAGCTTTTTCAAATTAGCGCCTATTATTAAAAGTGCTTCAATCTCAAATTAGAGGGCGATATGTATGTATAACGATTAAGAGGGTCGAGTGTATACAAGTTTTAAGTCAAATTGAGAAGCCTTAAATGAAGTTAGGGAAGTGAGTTTCTTGTAGGACTTAGGAAGCTAGCAGGAGAGTCACCTACTTGCTTAGCTTAAATTTGCTAGCTAGATGGAGACGAGACCCGACATCGAATCTATCCAAGTCCGATTATGAATAAAGTCCGTGTTAAGGGTGTAACTTTAGCCCATGTTTTAGAATCATAAATGGACTATATTTTTAGCCTATGAAGAATATAAAAAGAGCCCAAATACATCACAATCCATTTGATGATTTAGGCCCAAACTAACTAAAGAGAAACGAGAAAAATGGGCAGCAAAGGCCCATCAACTTGGAGCCACTTAATTCCCAAGTGAAAGGGGAAAAATGATACATTACTCACTTGGTAAAATTAGGCCTAAAATGTAAAAGAAAGTCAGCCAAAGAAATCCTTTAAAAGGGCTTACAAGCAGTACCTTTAAGTCATTTTTAGACTTGGAAAATTCTCAACATTCACAAAGGTTCTTTGTTATTCTTTCTTGACTTTGTAATGTAGCCACAAGAAGCTTTTAGTGTTCTTAAGGATGCCCTCAACCTTGAAGATAAAGGTAAGTAATTATAGTTGTGTATTTAGTATGGTTTCTTCATGAAAACCAATAGACTAGGCTGATTATACCTTTGCTGAAATTGTTGGACAACATGTTTTCCAACGATTCTTGTACACTTTTCTTGTTTATTTCGAAGCTTTTCTCTTTTTGGATGGGTTGTTTGTGAAGGGAGGTTGTAGTTCTTAATGATTCTTGGTTCCTTAATTATGTAGAGAGGCTGTTGCACTAGATTTACTGTCTGCAAGAGCGAGTTCTTATATGATATCGTAATAATATTCTTAGTACGAACTTGTGGTCTGGTAGATGGGAATTGTTGTTCCATGACCTCCATCTATTTTTGATATATTTATGGATTGTTTTAATCTTATTGTATGTGTAAGTATGTTATATGCAGTTTGGTTGAACCTAAAACTAATTTGGGATTGTTGACATCGAAATGTAGCGAGACAACGTAATGTTATGCCGCCTACTTGTGTGTTGTGTATAATTGTTATGTGTTGTGCTTTTGTGGAATTTTGTAAGATTATTATGGCACTAAACTAGATTGCACACGATATGTATATGAGAATGTGTATTAGAAAAACAATTAGTGATGGAAGGATTGAAAGAATACGTGCGGTTGATAATTACACGCTTGCTGCCCGTGTGTTGTTTCTTTTTGAGATTAGGTTGCCAAGATGTATCTATTAGCTTCTAATGCTAGTTTTATCACCTACTATATTGTAGATAATTATTTGGAGGAAGGGAAGGTTATCTCTAGGTAATCGCAAGGTCGTACAACGAGGTATCTAAGGCTACTCGATTTTGTATTACTTGGCATGAAATCTAGATTCTTCATTGGCACATAAAGGTACTTACCAACTCCGACACAACTATTAACCATCTCTCCACTCTTTCACATGTTCATATGCTCCCATACATGGTGACCTTCAAATCTACGTACATACATGATACCAAGTTACATGGGTTCTTGTTGCTAAATAAAGTTCACGAGTAATTTCATCTCATATGCATTTCATTATTTGTGTAACGTACTATTTTCATTGTCGTATTATCTTGTATGATTATCTACATGTCACAAGCTACATCTAGAGTCCTACATCTCTAATATTATAACCACAAAAAGAATCATCTCTGTCACGCCCCGAAGTCCCGTTGGGGTGGACTGGTACCCGTTGCCGATAAGGCTCGGGAGAACCAACCTGTATCTATGCGCTTTCTATACATATTATAAGAGATTTCTACCTTTGACATGCCTTTAAGAAGATAAACAGTGATAACAAGACAAGGAAATGCATATGATTAGGCCGCTGGGGCAACTGTGTCTAAAGTACAAGACATGACTACACTTTAATTTACATAGTCTATAAAGCCTCTAGATAGAGTAAAACAGCTGATAAGGGTCAAGACAGGCCCCGCCTCGACTAACTGTACAATACGAACATATAAGCTCTAGACATATACAAAGCCCCGAAGTAACTTTGAGCTTGGTAACAGCAACTGAATATCCTGTACTCCTACTAGGGAGATCTACTAGCACCTGTACCTGAAGCATGAAATGCAGGTCCCCCGTAAGGGACGTAAGTACGAGATAATGTACTGAGTATGTAAGGCATGATATACTGTATGTCAAGTAATAACTCAAAGGAGTCCATGCACTGGTGCAAAATTAGAGACCACCTTTGTCTATACTTTGGAATCATGTATTTTATGTTCTTAATGTTGCTTTACCTTTACTGTATAATCTGTTCACAACATGTACTGTAAATGACCAACTGATCTGTGGTATAACTGTATTGAGATCGTCCCTGGCTAGGTTCTTCCTTAACCCCTCGGGCTACCACCCGTAATAAGATTTTCCCTAGCTAGGTGATTCTTCCCCCACTTTGGATATCGGGATCATCCCTGGCTAGGATCTTCCTTAACCCATCGGGCTACCACCCGTGGTAGGATCGTCCCTGGCTAGGTGATGCTTCCACCCCTCGGGCTACCGCCCATCAAAAAGTATATACTTTATTTTTCAATTACCTTTGAGATGGTTCTTTTGGTGGTAACATTATTTGAACTATAGGACTGTATATGTAACATGTGACATGTAGATAATTATATAAGACAATATGACAATGAAAAGAGTACATTACGCAATTAATGAACTGCATATAAAAAGAAACAACTCATGAACTTTTTTTGGCAAATAGAGCTCATGTAACTTGTTATCTACGTGTGTATGCTGATTTGCAAGTGACATTGTATGGAAGCCTATTAACAAATGAAAGAGTGTAGATACAGTTAATAGTTGTATTGGAGTTGGTAAGTGCCTTTATATTCCAAGGAAGGATCTATGTTTCATGCAAAACAATACGAAGTCAAGTAGCCTTATAAACCCCGTTGTATGACCTTGTTACTACTTTGAGACAACCTTTCTTTTCTCCAAATACTTATCTACAACATATAGGTGACAAAACTAGCATTAGCATCCAATAAATACACCTTAGAAGTCCAATCTCATAGAAAAACAACATACGGGCAGTAAACGAACAATTATAAACCCTAGCGCATTCCTTCAACCTTTCCTCTCCTAATCATATTTTCTAATACATATTCTCATGTACACATCATGTACAAACTGTTTTAGTCCCAGAACAACCTTACAATAGCCCACAAAGCACAACGCATAACAATTCAACACAATCTAATAATGTATACCATAACGTTACCTTCCTTTGCTACAATTTCGACGTCGACAATTCCAAACCTATTCCAACTCTAACCAAACTGTTCTAGCAACATTTACACATACAAACAGCCTTGAACCATTCTTAGAACAGTAGAAAATCAGTCATTAAGGACCTGAGGCAATAGCCTTCTATCAAACAGCCCAAAAGTTCATATTAACCACACAATTGTGATATCATATAAGGAGTCACTTTTGTGGACTGTAAAAGTGGTTAATCAGCCTTGTAACATTATTGTTAGACCAACCTTTGTTAAATACATAAGTATTAATTCATAATAAATCCAACCAACAAGAGAAAAACCTCTTAATTAACAAGAAAAGTTCACAAGAATCCTTAGCATACAAGCTGTCCAGAATTTCAAGCACAACATACTAGCATATACTTCTTATTTTTCATAAGGAAACCATACTAAAAACACGTGTAAACTTACTTATCACTTACTTCAAGGTGTAGAGGTTATCCAAGAACCCTAGAAGATCCTTTTAGCTGCTTTACAAAGTTAAGAAAAAATGAGAGGAAATAGAGAGAGCAAACTGATTTTGTGTGTTCAAGTTAAGAAATGCATTGCGGAGTTGCTTCTGAGCCCTTTATAAAGGGGTATTTGCCCGACTTACTCTTGCCAATTTGAACAACTTATACCACACATTAATGAGCTACTTATCCAGTAGCTTGGCCCTTACACTTGGGCCTGAATGGGTCTCCATGTTGATGGGCTTGGGCTGCCTATTTTTCAACTTTCTCTTCACTTTGTTTGGGCCCAAATGGTTAAGTGTGTGGTGATATCTTTGGGCCCTTTTTATTATACTTCTTGTGCTGAAAATGTAGACCATTTATGATGCTAAAACATGGGCTAAAGTCACACCCTTAACATGGACTTTATTCATAATCGAACTTGGATAATTTCGACGTCGAACCTCATCTCCGTTTAGCTAGCAAATTTAAGCTAAGCAAGTAGGTGACTCACCTGCTAGCTTCCTAAGTCCTACAAG